>JAPYYZ010000040.1:0-42236 GCA_030522705.1 Eretmocerus eremicus | reverse complement strand
GTGTGTATATTATGATCGTGGAGTCCAGACTCAATGTCCGAGTACTTTGGATTCCAATAGCGTCAAATTTAATTTCCGTTATTACTCCTGAGCTCGATTCTGATGCGCGAAATGTCCGAATAGCGGAAGCCGCTTCATAAGTGTTCACTGATTTAGCTGAATCATAGTCTGCAGTATTCGTCACTGTAAATAACTTCGTTGTTCGACACTTTTTTGGTGACAATTTTCGTTTTCATGCTTTTCCGTCTAACTCATTGCAATGCCGTGCAGTAGTCTCGCTTTCCATCTAAGTACCTACTTACCCTCTTCGGTTCTTCGGGTTCTTCCCGCTAATTTAATAATTACCATTACCGCGCAAGCGTCGCGCGAATGGCGATGGTTTGTGCACAGGTCAGGTTGTCTGTCTTGGCAAAAATCGCGGACCGTGTCGCGGACACATAAATCGCACGTTGTTTCGAGTGTGAGTGCAGTACTTTCGGAGTTTCGGACTGGGGTGTGTGTTTTGTGGTTAGCGAGCAGCGTGTGGCTTTTGTGGGTGCTCCTCCTAAACAGTTGTTGAGCGTTTCAACACTAAAAATGCCCAACATTATCAACGATATCAAGCTCGATTTCAAGGATGTGCTGCTCCGGCCTAAGAGAAGCACCCTCAAAAGCAGGGCCGATGTGAGTATATCTTTTACCCACTCGTCTCTTGAACATGTGCAAAACAGATTTTCATTTTGATCCAACGAATTGCCGCGGCTCGGCTGTTTATCTTCCGTAAAACCGTCCGTTCCGCCTCTTTTGTTTATTTATAGAACGCAATCACTTCCTCTTTGTGAGCTTGCGAAGGTTTTCTAACGTCTGATACGCTTGCGGCTCGTTTCTCGTTGCCCTTGTCGACCGCAACCACGTGCTCTCGGCCATGCTTTCATTTATGACTCACATTTGCAGGTGGACTTGTACAGAGAAATTACATTTCGAAATTCAAAGCACACTTACCGTGGCATCCCTGTCATGGCAGCAAATATGGATACTGTTGGCACCTTTGAAATGGCTAGAGCATTATCCAAGGTAATTTCATCATGCTTGTAATTCTGGACACAATTTCATCACTCTCTACATTGATATCAGTCATGAATTTTCAATGATGGTACTGATTCCAGCATGGCCTATTCACGACTATCCACAAATACTACTCTGTTGATGAATGGAAAGACTTTGCTGTGAAGAATCCGGACTGTCTGGGAAACATGGCTGCCAGTTCAGGAACAGGAAATGAAGATTTTGAGCGCTTGTCAAAAGTTTTGGCAGCCATACCAGAGCTGCCTTTTATATGTATAGATGTTGCCAATGGATACTCCCAGCATTTTGTAGAATACGTCAGAAAAGTTCGCTCTGTGTTTCCAAAACATACAATAATTGTGAGTAGCTAACTCTTCTTTTTCAACAATTCTAGAACTAAAGGAAATTGAGCATTTGAGCTCACATATTGCATGTTATAATTCTTATTAATCATCACAAGATTGATTTCTATGAGAAATGTTGTATAAATCTCACCTTCAATATTTCTCATTGCAGGCAGGAAATGTAGTGACAGGTGAGATGGTGGAAGAATTGATCCTTTCTGGGGCAGATGTCATCAAAGTAGGAATTGGCCCTGGATCAGTCTGCACAACTAGAGTAAAAACTGGTGTGGGTTATCCTCAATTGAGTGCAGTGATAGAATGTGCTGATGCAGCTCATGGTCTCAAAGGCCATATAATCTCGGTATGTTTGAGGACATCACATTTATCGATTCACTCTGTGTTATCACTGATTATCTTTGCCATTTTTCCTGTCAAGTTAGTTCAATTCAAGGTCAAAGTGCTTATAAATTGGAAATAGCATCTAGTTCAACCCATTTTTACAACATCAAAATGTATAACGTCTTTTAATCAGTTATTTTTCATTGTGTTCTTCACCTTCTGATTGCTCTAGGATGGAGGTTGCACATGCCCTGGAGATATAGCAAAAGCTTTCGGCGCAGGCGCCGATTTTGTGATGGCTGGTGGTATGTTTGCTGGTCATGATGAATGTGGTGGGGAAACTATCGAGAAGGGAGGGAAAAAGTTCAAGCTCTTCTATGGAATGGCCTCCAATACCGCAATGAAAAAACACGCCGGTGGAGTAGCCGATTACAGGTGAGGCCAGTTGGTTATTATTATCATATGATCCTCTCTCCCCGTAACAACTTTGAAGGGTTTCTTTGTTCTTCGCGATTACCTTTACATTCGCGATTAATCAATTAATACCGCTTCCTAATGTTTGCAATTCATTGTCACCTTTGTTCACGGATTGCGACTTACTGCAAGTTTCCGGAGTATACTAATCGTGATGATCCCAATTTCGTTTCATATCGTTTTTAATAGTTAATTTTGAAGTTTCAGTGCAACATTCTGTACTCTTTGTACAATATAATTTATTCATTCCGTGAGATATTTCTTTACCTATCGTGCGTGAAGGTAAAATTTATACACATATTCTCGATCGTAGCTCACAGCTGATCAAAGAGTAGCTTTCTAAAGATTTGTGATTGTAAGTGTCATTGGAAATATCCACCAAACAATGGCTTAAATGACCTAATTCAACTTGAATTTTGTAATCGAAATTTGCGAGAAATCTGCAATATAATGCAGGTTTCCAAGGTGGTGATGATATTTTCAATTTAAATTACATTCTCACATCTGCATTCAGAAAAATGTCTACAGTGTGGAGTCTCAAAAAACCAGTTCGTAACATAATACGAACAAGGGCGCAATTGGTGAGAACGAATCCAAATAAATCATTCCATTAAGCTAATCGTAGTATAGCTGGAAAAAATTGCTTTTGTGACACCTTCTCTTTTTGATGTATTTTCCCGACCTATTGTGAAGACAACCGTCTTTTTCAGTTACACATTTACGTGGGAACTGAGAATAGATCGGTGATATGAGCTGCGATCGATCCCAGATAAAAACAGTGCGAAACGACGCCCACCAATTTTCTAGCAACAGAATGTATGATTCTTCGACGTGAATTTGAGACATAATTAGGCTTTGTCAAAAACCCTAGAATCTCAGCTCGTCGTTTTTAGCACGAAGACAAGCACGCATCGATGGGTTAGCCTTCGTGTGAACTTCGAAACCTACTAGTTTCCGCGCGATAGAGTGAGATATGCTGTTATTTTTCGTGAGGGAGGCTGCTTCGTAGTGATTTTTGTAAGGGACTTGAGATGTCGACTCACTCGCACGAAACGACGGCATATGGCGATATGTGAAATCAAACAAGTTGAACTATCAATATTTTTGAAAGAAAGCAGTCATATTTGATTTTTTGTTCGCTCAGCTATGATCTAATTTCAAGTCATTGAAACAACCCTCAAGCGAGTCTTAACTCTATAACTCAACAAAACAGTCTCTTTGAAATGTAAAACTGACTTATACTTATGTTCATTGATGGCACACTGATTGAATGCAATCTCAGGCATGTACTTCGATCTCTTGCATAATAGCTATTGCTAGCACATCTCGGGTCCACCACGGGAATTTGCATTTTTTAACAAATGCAGATAAAGGCTAACTCATATCGCCTATTCATACGAAAACTACTCCATCTCAGTCTCCACCATAATAATTGGCACGTTTGGGTCTGGGAACACGTTTTAAAATTCACACAAAGACTAACTTTCTCGTAAATTTTTAATAACATCTCATTTCATCTCATTTCGACGTCTGGAATCGCGATGAGAGGAGTAATATCGGCACGTTTCCCTCGAAATCCATGACTCGCCCGGATCGGTCACCTGGTCTGCAAAGGAATCTAATCCTTCGAAGAAGTCAAGCCGCAATTGTGGGGCGTGGAATCATCGGACGGGATGAATCTGAAGTTTTTATCGATTGAAATAATCGATCGTCAAAATTTTTCAAAGTCCCACAATGAATTGTCGAAAACAGACTCTACAAAAAACAATAGAAAGCTTAGACTCTCAGTCATTATTTGAGGACTAATCAAAGTTGATTCTATGATCATGCATACAAATAAAACACCAATGATCCAAGATATTACTTCTCCCGTTCCAAAGTTGTACCAAAAGGAGTGTAACTTTGTAACAATCCTTCAAATACTCATACGTCTGAACCGAAATGTCCAATCGAGATCTACTTAGCGCCAATTGAAAGCTGGAGTTTTGAGCTTCCAAATGGTGTAAAGTAAAGGTGGGTTTTATTGGAGCGTTTGCGAGTTACAGAGAAAACCGTTACGAAAAAGTTGAAAAGTATTCCAAAATAACCCCGGATGACGCCACGGTATTGCTAACGACCGATTTATTGAAGCCATATCCTAATGAGAGAGAGGAGTTTTCCAAGTTCCTGTAGTGTAAAAACTATTCAGATTAAAAGAAGCGCCCGATCGAAAAAACTGTCGTCGAACTCCGAGCCTCAAATCTAAATGACGGTAGCGAAAGCTTAGATCTAGATGCTATTTTCCTGGTATCTTTAAATATTAGTTGCGTCTTGGGCGCAAACGCTTATTTTGGGTACTAGGATGTGGTCGTTCGAGCACAAAACGGATATAATTTCTTAATACATTGGAACCCTAAGAATGTGCTTATACGCGACAGTTTTAGGCAAGAGCGCCAAAAAGTCAGTAAATCATGCTGCTAACAAGCAAGAGAACCAGTCCCACCCAGGTGAAAATTTATTAGTTCTTCGAGGCGGCGCAATCAAATCCTGGGAGGTACTGGTCTACTCTACTTTGAAGTTTCCCATTATACTTTTCACCTCGGGGAAAAACTCTGCAAAGCGGAAAAGGAACGCTTATTTTCCCTAGCGGTAAAGAAGAAAATTCAAATCAAAGAAAGCCTATTTCAGAGGATAGAATTCTCATAGGTAACCTTTTCTAAAGCCTGAGTGTGCACATGTAAAACATCTCGTTGCAAACTCAAACGACGTGGCGGTGCGATTTTTAGGCTAAAATATTCAACATCATTTGGCCCCTCCAATTTTTTTGATCTCTGTATTTATTGCTCGCATGAGAGCTTTGGATATTTTCAGAGACGAGAACATTCGATTTTTCTCCTTTTATATGTCTATTGAAAAAGTTTGCGTGGATAGAAAGCGTGTGGAAAAACTTACTTCTATAGTTTTTATTGAACCTCATTAGAGCTTATAAAGCATTTAAAAAAGTATACTGTTAAGAGTGCCCTGTTAAGATCTTGAAAATTTTCCGAATTCCCTCCAAATAATATTACTTGAGCTCAATAATTCATTCATTCATCAACATATGGAATCATACTTATTGTTAGTTCTTCTTGGCCACCCATCAATGTAAATGTTCTGTTTTGTGGTCAAGGTCATCGGAGGGAAAAACTGTGGAAGTCACGTACAAAGGAGGAGTGGAAGCAACAGTATTAGATATACTCGGAGGATTGCGCTCTTCCTGTACCTATGTTGGAGCATCTCGCCTACGTGAATTGCCGAAACGTGCTACGTTCATAAGATGCACGCAGCAATTGAACAACATCTACGGACCGCCCATGTAAGACGGTTGTCCACTACTTTGGGCGAATACCGATTTCGAGGAGGATCTTGGCATGCGAGAAAGAATTTTTTATGTACGATAGATTAACATTCAAGTGCCATCCCAAGACCGCGCGATTCGCACGCGTGCCAGCTGTACTATGAATAATTGCTGAGCAAGTTTCTTTTCCGTTTCACTGTAACAACTGTTTCTTGCGAGAGACTCGGTCGTTGAACGATTGATCAAACGATGCGTGAAACCTTGGGACCTTACTCAAGGTATTCAGGAAGTACCTCGAAAGTTCTCTCGGTTCGACAGTTGATTGATCTTTTTTTGCATGTAAGCGCACAAACGTGTGCCTCTCTTTCAACGACTCTCTACCCTGCGTTTAAAAACTATTTTGCGTTAAATTCACCAAAGGCTGAATCGTCGAATGTTTGCCTCGATTCTGAATGCATTTACGATGAGCTCTTTTTCTACGCATCTGTCGAATATATCGAATGGAATACTGCTTCCCTTTTGAAATATTGCTGTTCTGAGCTATTTTGGTTCTCTCAATGATTTCGCGGATAGGAGCTATCAACTACATCAGATTTCGAGGGAAGAGAACGAATTGGAAATTATAGGTGCTTCTACGAATTTTTATCAAACATATTTCACTTCGTTAATTCATACCACGCAAGTGGAGTTCAATTGCTTGACGGACCTCATTTTTACAGATAGAACAGTATTAAAGAATGATCTATATACATATGGTGTAAGTGAGAAATATTTTGCTGTATTTTTTTACCAAATATGATGGCCTGGGTGAATTTTAAAGCAGATATTTGAACTACGTTGGAGTAAAAATTCTTCTTTGTCACAAGTCCCTTGAATTATGCGAATAAAATGTCGAAAATGAGATTTTTTTGAGCGCGTCGCCGACTTTTTAAGCACAATCGTCAATATGTATAATCTTTGCAGCTCACTATTTATTGTCATTTTTCTCAATTCTACAATGGTCATCAGTTTATTTGGTGAACATGAGACAATTACTTGACAAATAATTCTGACCAAATTGTAAAAATGGAGAGAATCCCTGTTTCAGTTCAAAGAGCTCATTTTTCTTCATGTTTGTGGAAGTTATCGGAGCAAGCTCTAAATGTAATCTGAGTGTGAATATTATCAAACCATTGTTGAGAGTGATGATGAGGTATAATCGATTACTGTTGACATGAATTCTGTACATGTGATTGTGTAAAAATGCAATGTCCTTTCACGAAGTGAATGAATAATAATGGTTGCTTAGAATTGTATTGATGTTCATATCTTCCACATGACCATCAACACTAAACATCTTTGACATTCTGTGCGTAAAAGTTTACTTAGCGTACAATTTTGCAACTTTCACTCACAGATTGTCAAAAAAGTTCGATACAGGGGCGTAAAACCTATTTTTCGCATTCTCGATCACTCGTATGCGAAAAAAACTTTTTACAGGAACAAGCCCGAAAAACGCGTTTTTTCACGCCTCCTCGCCGGGTCTCATTCGTGAAAATTCGCATTTCCGGGCTTTTTTCCTATCAAATATCTTATAGGTCGTGTCGCGTAAATGCGTCTTTTCCCGAACTCGTGACGAAAACTCCGTTTCCGGCACTCGTCCGGGAAAAACTGCATTTCCGCAACACGACCTATAATAGTAGATTGTGTACCGTGTTGCGGAAGCTGCGTTTTTTGACGACCGAGTGCATAGGGCTTTCGCATCCGAGTGATGATCACACGGATGCGAGGATAGGTTTCACGCCCGTGTATTGAACTATATTTTTTGAGTGAGAGTTGCCAACCCGTGCGCAAAGTTAACTTTTACGCACAGATTATCAAAATAGTACATACATTTCGATACAAGGGCGTAAAAACTTTTTTTCTTATTCGAGTGATGGGTTTCCGGCCCGAGCCACAGGCGAAGGTCGGAATCATCACGAGGATGTAAAAAGTAGGTTTTTACGCTCGTGTATCGAACTATATTTCCTGACAATCTGTCAGTGAAAGTTGCCAAACTGTGCGCAAAGTCAACTTTCACGCACAGAATGTCGAAAACTTATTTTTCACATTCCGTGCGTAAAAGTGCATTTTCCACACGGATTGTGAAAAAATAGTATACGATACACGGGCGGGGATGTTGGAATTCGCATACTCGTGATAATCCCGACCCTCGCCTTCGGCTCGGGCCGGAAAATATCATTCGTTATGCGAATTCCAACTTTACCACCCTTGTATCGTCATGTACTATTTTCGCATCCTTGTTTGTGATGATTCCGATACCGGGAACCCATCACTCGGTTGCGAAAACAAGTTTTTGACATTCTGTGCGAGCAAGTTAACTTTGCGCACAGTTTGGCAACTTTCATTCACAGATTGTCAAGAAATATAGTTCGATACATCGGGCAAAATCTACTTTTCGCTTCCTCGTGATGATTTCGACCTTCGCCTGCGGCTCGGGCCGGAAACCCATCACTCGGACGCGAAAAAAAGTTTTTACGCCCTTGTATCGAAATGTACTATTTTACGCGAGTGTATCAAAATGTATGTACTATTTTGATAATTATAATCTGTGCGTGGAAGTAAACTTTGCGGACGGGTTGGCAACTCTCACTCAAAAAATATAGTTCGATACACGGGCGTGAAACCTATTTCTCGATACAAGGGCGAAAAATAGGTTTTTCCCTCTAGTGCACGGAAACACCAACTTCCCGCCCGCTCCGGATCGGGAGGTTTGGACTTGCCGCGCCCTGTGGCGGAAGAATATTATACGCGCTTAGCTCGCATGGATGCTTTTGACACGAAGGCCTTGTAGCCTCCGCTTCGCTCGGGCCACAACCGACTCCACGTGCCAATATCACCCATATACGCGCAGCGGTGCGTAATATACTATTACGCCCGTGCATCAAACTATAGTTTTTGACAATCTGTGAGAGAAAGTTGCTAAACTGTGCGCATAGTCAACTTTCACGTACAGAATGTCAAAAAAGTTTTTACGCCCTTGTATCGATATATATTTACACATTATTACGCCCGTGTATCGAACTATACTTACCCGCCTTTAGGTGTGCGGAGACACCAACGTTTCCCCCGCTTCGGATCGGAAGATTCGTTATTAACGCGCCCTGAGGCGGAATTTTTTCGCCAAGAGGCCAAACAGTATACGCGCTGCGTTGCTTAATATAGGGTTTCAACAATCTGTAAGTGAAAGTTGCCAAACCGTGCAAAAAGTCAAGTTTCATCGAGACTTTCACTCGCAGAATGTTAAATATTAGATTACGCCATTAGGGAATAAAAGATAAAAATAGCTTCTTCTGGGTGAAAATGATTGCTACCAATCGAGAGCGATAAGAACCGAATGAAATTGGTTCTCTTCATTCCGTAACAGTGTATGGGCTGAGCGGAGCCAGGGCTAAAACTCGGACTAAAAGGACCTATAGTTCAAAGATAACTTACGCAAGTAGAGTGTGAATACCATGTTTCGCGATAGGCGGCGCAAAAACCCCAATTTACAACATTTTCGCCCCCGGAGGGAGGAATATAGTATCTGAGTGATTCCGCGGAAAGTGGGATTTTCTGCATCCAAGATTCGCACAAGCCTCCGCGGCCTTGAATCGTTGCGGTTAAAATTTCCTAGGGTGTCATCTATTGGTACCCAAATTTGTGGTTGGTTTTCGATTGATTTTTGAAGTCTCCGTTTTTTATATTAGAGAATTAGGGGTCAAAATGTCAATTCCGTCCCCTGTCCAGAACACAATCTTCACTGTAAAAACCAGTACTACGCCTATGCAAGGTCACTCACCCCCAAGTCCAATCATTATTTCAAATTCTATACTTTGGAGTGAACCATTTCACTATTTTAGGAGTTGAAATAAAAAATCCAGCTTTCGCACCGGAAGACGACATTTTGTCCAGAGATTTGCACCAAAACTGATGGTACAGCACTAATAACGGCGGCAAATGTCCCGATCGTCAATATGGCCCTTCGTACCGGTCAAGTTATCACCAGAACATCCCAAAGGCTTGAATAAATACGGCAGAGCGGCTCTAGAATCGAATGTGTGCAGTAGCGGGCAGTTTGAACAGGTTTTTAAAATCGCGTACAACTTTTTTGGTCAATTCCGCCCCCCTAGTGTGCCGCTACCCTTAATACTGTATCGCTTAGTGAAACGCATTTTTTCGTGGTATTTGGTGGCATTAGGTGAAATACGTGCGGAAAAGAGTCTGCGATCAGTCACCGAGTTGTGAGAGTATTTCCATGGCGAAATGTCAATTCGGTCCCCCTCTCGGCCCCTTAAAACATGCCGTAGTTTTCCCTGAGATTCATCTTGGCCTACGTAACTCTAGATACTTGTTTCTGATGCCCAAACATGTGAGAATTAACTCCATTGACCACCCGAAACTCATTTGGGGCTGATACCCGTGGACATTTTTGGCCTTGAAAAGTTCCACTTTCCGCGGAATCACTCATATAGTATTCACACTCTGCTTGCGTAGGTTATTTTGGCACGAAGACCTTTGTAGCCCTCGCTCCGCTCGGCCCACATTGCAATCGACTCCTGGCACCGGAACTTCCCTCTACATGCGCTCAGTGTGAAACAGGCTCAACATGCTTCTTCCGCTGAGAGCGCGCAAAGTACCAAAAATAATGTTTGAAATTGACGTAGACGACACGTGCAGATGACAGTTTTGCAAGGTCGTCGACCTCATTCCCAACGATGCAAGTTGTCACTTCACAGCATCTTAATAGGTAAAGTAAAAAGAAAAAAAAAACGATTAAAAGAACGTGCAATCAATTCATTTGGATTAATTTTAATTTTACAAATTATTACATATACAAGAGGTGTACATGAAAAAAATTAACAATTTTCAGTTTGGATGACATGCCGCGGGAATAATAGAATCGAATATTTTCCCAAAATCCCGACAATCATTACTAGCTAGTTATGCATGTACTATACACTCATTTACCCTCTAGAAATGCGACTGCATGTAAGCATGGTAACAAAATACATTAAAAAAATTTTTTCATTCTCATGAAGACGTTGAAAATTCGTGATACTCGATAATGATTCACGTGATAGCGAGTTCAGAGTAAGAATCACGTGCCTAAATAATTGTCTCGTCACCCCATAAAAATGTGAGAACTATTGAGATGCTGTTTGCAAGTGATGAGGCATAGATAAAAGTTGAGGTTGTGGTGAAGTTACTTACTGATAGCGCAAAGGAAAATGGTTGGAAGAATGAAAGGGAATGAGAAGAGTATTCGATGTTTAATGCAATATAAAATGACTCTTCATCTTTCTTGCAACACATCCCAACATGAAGCAGCCATCTAGTTGATATATATTCAATGTAATTAGGATCCACAGGAGATCAATGTCACTAGTATACAAGATGTAACTGACGAACAAAGATATGAAATTAATGTGCAATACAATACAAAGTTCATGATAATAAAGATTTGTCCAATAATTCTTTTACTTCCATCAAGTTGAAAAATAATCATTCGCATGTGTATAAAATAATTCATCTTCATTCTTTCAAACGATGCGTCCACCATATTACAGTCCTTAAAATGTCTGTTGTATTGCTGGTTTTGGATCTACACATTCATGCACTATAGTTCTTGTGTAGTGCTGTGGCGATACAGACGTACGATACTGCTGTTACACTGGTCCACAAATTTTTTGTTCATAATCGTCGAGCTCATTCAGAAATTTCCTGTAAGCCACTTCACAAATGCAATGGGCATTTTATAATGCATATAAAACGGAGATTTTCCATATCCTGTCCTAGATTTAGGAGTAGATGCTGTCGATGATCTTCAGAATTCCTATCGTCTTCTCCGAACAACATCCAAATGTGCAAAGTTCATTTGCATATTATAAATATATACATATAAATTCTTTCATATGTATCATTAATCAAGATCATATGTTTATATTCATATGAGTAGTGCAGGTATTAAAAACGTCCTTCTGGAAAGTTATCTGTAATCTGTACGGAAATAAACAAAGCATTATTGTAAAAGAGTGATAATCAACAATCGTGCATGTATTTTTCAAAGGTGTAATGTTGCGTGGATCAATATTAATATCGTATTATTCACATATAAGATTGAATTGGAAGTATTCAATTGATTCATTATGCATGTATCACATATTATATCATGTATTTCATACAATGAGTGCGAAAATGACCAATTTTGTAAAATTTTCCTGAAATAAGAATTTATACATATGGGATGGTATGTGGATTTCATAGCAATATTAAAATATTCTTGCCTTCTCTTACACCATTGATTTAGCAAGCATTACGCAATGCCGTAATAACATGAAAATTTTTCAAAATTTTCAGTTACTCTTCAACTATTTTAGGTGAACTCTAGTCTGACTCCAACGAGAATGTGTGCAATTTTTGACCCATTTTCCAAGTACTTACCTTTGATTCTCGAGAACAATCTTGATGGGATGTAATCAAGAAAGATGATTCTAATGATGCAGATCAGCGAGTTTCGTGCAATTATCCAGGATTTGACTTTTTTCAATTCCAAAAAATCGAATCTATGTCATTCAGAATTCGATAAGAGGCAGCTTTGGGAATATTGAAGATATGCAACAAATCTGAATTGAAAATGGGACTGAACAAAGAGAAAACCCATAAAAAGTCGAGGAAACTCGTTAATCCCACACGCACACAATCTCTTTGGAGTAATAAGGGACACAAAATTGTAAAGAAGAAACTTACTGATTCTTTGAGCAGTGGTCGGCGCTCCAGCCTCCCGTGCGAGGTCGATTCAATTGTCGGTGCTTGGTTGAGAGTACTGGTAGTTTTGGTATCCCGGAAAGCCTGGCGTCGACTGAGCACCAGGAGCTGCGGGTTGAGCACTGGGATTGTAATATCCGCCTCCTGGAGCGGCAGGATTCATGCCCGGATAACCTCCGTATCCGGGAAAGGCAGCTGGTGCTCCAGGTGTGGCGCCTGGCATCGACTGCCCTTGCTGATTCGTCGCCTAAAGATAAGATGGGAAATTTGAATTGTCATAGGACCATTGATTTTATTTGTACGCGATGAAACGAAAACGTGAAGAAACTTGCTTTTCCGCTCTTCATTTGTGCCTCAATAGCCTCGGCTTCCTTTATTTTACCAATACTCCTGTAGTACTCCGCCCACTGTGCACTGTAATCCGCTTGACCCCCATTTTGCTGGGCTTGATTTGCTTGCGGCTGAGCTTGCTGTTGTCCAGGCACTGCATTCTGTTGTGCATCTGAACAGAAATAATAGTTGAATCAATACACGTCTTCATTTTGATAGGATCTTCCAGATACCGTGATTCAGAATTTGCAATTTGCTTCGGATTTTTCGTTGCAGACTTAAATTCACAAATATGTGCGAGGACTCACTTTGCTGCTGACCCATGTCAGGTTTTGCTGCCCCCTGCTGCTTTGCCTGCTGCTCTATCATTTCAGCTTCTCTGTGCATGCCCATTGATCTGTAATACTCTGCCCATTGAGCACTGTAATCGGGTTGTCCCGTCGATGGGTTGATCGTGACCGAGCCCTGATTGCCATCACCACCCTGTTGGCCGGGCCAGCCTTGATATCCGGACGATGAATTCCAGGAGGCGTTGTAACCCATGTTTTGACCCCATGAGTTGGAACCCTACAATGAAAAATGATGTTCATGCTTTGGGAATCAAAAAAGGCAGTTGTTGCAAAAGTATCACCGAATTCGATTCATGTAAATGAAGAGAGATGACGGACAAAACAGTAAATCGTACGTACCACATTAGTTCCCAATTTCTCGCCGAATATCCTTTTGGCATGTTCCACTTGATCAGGAGTTCCTCTAATGAGGAAGAACTTGTCGTTATCTGTATTATTTGGATTCCGTCGGTCCAATTCGCAGTGGGCGCCCGTCGTTTGATTAATTTGTCGGATAGTTTCACCCCCTACAAAATGAAACACAAATATGTCATTCTTCGTTAAAGTATTGCAATATACTTTATATGCTGCATATAATTAAGTTATTCGAACATATAATAAACTCTAAGGTGTCAATTGACTGGCATCTATCAATCTCGGATCCGAATGGCTTTATTGGCAACTCGTATTGATCAATCGTTATAGACGGAGAAAACATCTCTCGGAACGCCTTGATGATGATCAAACAGCAAATAAATATAAACAGAAATTCGAAATATCAATTACATCGAGCGATAACTTCCATACTTGCTCAATAAGTTCTAGGGCCTACGCGATATTGCTAAAAACGTTAATTTTTAGGGCAATGCTACGACAGTCGCTCGAATGTTTGAGTATTTCTTCTGAGAAATCAAAATATATCTTGGCTTTCGAATGTACACGAAACAAAACAACACTGGAATATTACCTTGAGATATTTATGACACTCTAAGGAATATTTTGAACGTGTATTTTCATATATTGAACTTCTTCATGTATAATCTCCACATCTACAGAAGATGAGATCCAACAACAACTTTCTTACAGATAGCTCATGACTCGTACTTATCCAAACAATTTTTTTCAAATCCGCATTGAAGAGATTTGTTGAAGAATAATCAGAGACAAATATAATGTTGCGTGAACGTGTCGCCCGGACCAAAAATAATCTCATTATCGTCGTACGGAGTCAGGCCGATTTGCTCTTTTCGAACATGTTCCACAGACGCAAATTTGGCGTTTTCTACAGAACGACTTGATTACAAGTCATTTTCTAGTATACACTCTAACAGCATTTTAGAATTCGGTAGTGGACTTTCACTTAAAATTTTCGAGTTAACGACAAGGACGAAAAATCGATTTTCGTATTCTAGTCTCATCAGGAAAAATTTGCCGAGTATGACAAAAACATGAATCGTTTTATAGATGCTTGGATAGATGTACGCGATAGCGCATTATCAAAAGAGCTGATCTACTACGTGATACAAAGCCGAGCTATTGGTATTACAATGGAAGTAGGAACTCGTTCAGTTCAATTATTTGAGAATTACCAGTAGAATCAGTTATTATGAGGAAATTCAAAACCTACCTTTTCCAATGATGATACCACATCTGTTAGAGGGTACAGGATATTGGAACTCGATTTTTCCTGTCATGTCACCACGTCTGTTGTCCCATCCACCGTATTCACTGCGTCCGCCGAATCCATTACCTCGGCTACCTTTGGGTTTCTGCGCGACAAAAAACATTGGAGTCAACTCACGACACGGATTCAAACCAATCTTCGGGATGGAAGAGTAAACTAACAATGATAAATAAGCGGAATATCTTGATGAAAGTGTTCACCAACAATCGCTTCAAAGCGGACAGATTGGAAAAACACATGACATACGGTGTGAAATGAAAAACAAGAATTACAAAGGGAATACTCTACCTCGCCACTTTGTTCTATGAGGGTGAGAACTCTGTTGCGCGCATTTTCGACGCAGTCGTGTGGTCCGGTGATGATACAAGTGCGATCTCCAGGAGTTTCGTCTTTACCCTGTAGAAAGCGCATTTTCGCACCCGTTTCTTCTTGCAGTCGTCGTATCATTTCACCACCTTTACCGATGACTAAGCCGACCGAGATCTTTGGAACGAACACCTACATTGGAACAGACGAATTACGTCACATTATCAAACAATATTTTATTCTCGTATTTGTGCCATAAATCAATGAGATTGATTTTAATTCATCAATGGGGCACGAAATAAGGCTAAGAGCTGTTAAGAGCTTTCTGCCTCACCTCGATTTCCTCATCTTGGTTTCCCATCATGCCTCCTCTGCCGCCACCGCCACCACCACCGCCGCCGCCGCCACCACCGCCTCCACCGCCGCCATCTCCTCCACTTCCGAATCCCGGTTTGGAATTTTTACTATATGCTTGCATTTCTTTTTCCGCAATGAGCTCATAAACCAATTGCTTGGCATGCTCTACTTTTTGTGGATCGCCAGTGATTCTAGATTTTTTAAATTTATTAATTAATCAATCGGAAATTTTAACGAATTCAGAACTTGTAAAAAGAAATAAGTGGACAACTACCTCAAAGGTTTTTCATTTTCTTGATTGGGGCCGTCCTGGACAATGACCATTTTAGCGCCAGACCTGTCTTGGAGCTGTTTTATTGTTTCACCTCCTTTGCCAATGATGAGTCCTACTTTTGGACCAGGGATCATTATCTCTGAATAACCAGGATGCCCCTGCAGGATCGATTGCACTGCTGAAGATGGGCTGGCGCCACTTCCTGGGTAAGGAGGATTGGCCCCTGGAATTTGGTCTTCCTTGTTCCTCTGACTGACAAGAGACATGGCAATTTCTTTGGCTCGACTGTAACAAACAAAAGCAGATGGAACTAGGTTACTATTTATAATGACACAGATGAACTCTAGTCAATTGAGTAATAACGTGAGATCTATCATAATAATATGAAATCGATTTGAAACACATAAATATTGTACTACAATAAATTATCTTGATAAGCATGAATATGTAAATTGATTCTTGTATGTGTAAATTCATATGATATAGATATGTTTGCATCATGGTATCGATTCTAATGAAATTCATTTCTTCCCCTTTAAGCTAGCAATGAGCATCAGCGATATTATGTTGAGCTGTTCCACACAGATTAAAATATAATGATCATCTTCCAGTTGGGAAGAGTATGTCCCCATGCATTTATCTATCATGACTCTCTTCTTCCATTTATTTTCATTCAAATCTTCCCACTTCCCACTCCAAACCCTATTGAAAGTAAAAAGCTATTAGTAGATGCCAGAATCATCAAATTGGATTGTCAAATAAATTTGAATGGATGTGAGAGGCCACCTGTACTCACACTCAGGGCCAATGGTTCATATCACAGATGTTCCAATTCATTGACATACATAATCATAATCACATATATATGATAGATGCAGAATCAATATTTCAAATTCATAGATATGTATATGATGTTTATGGATTCAGAATTTAAGATATTATGGATAAATCATATATGAGAATAATATGAGATTTGTTCATAGGTTATAGATATCCATATGGTTGATCCATTATTGTCATCACTGCATGGAACAAGACAACCATTCACAATATACTACCATAAATATATCATCAGAACATCCAATACTTCATTCAATAAATGTTTAGATGAGAATCTAATAGGAAGACTGTTAACTAATCTTGGTAAATATCACAAGGGTATAACATATCAGGTGACCATCTGTGCAGTTATATCAAGAAAATAACAGTATCAAAGAAATTAATTATACTGATAATGATTATGAGATAATCAAATTCAAGAACTGAGATCCATATGTATGGGTTATCCTTCCTCAATCAAGTATTACCAAAAATGGCTCAATATTCATGATATGCTAAAGGAATAACGCATTTTTTGGCTATAAAATAACTGAAGACACACTAAATCTGGACTTTGAACAGAAAGTTAACGCTTAGCTGTCTTGATACCAGAGAATAAGTAGTATGTATTATCAACTGGCTGATCAGGCTTTCTTGGGGCAAGGGGTATTTCAACTACCTTTTACAGGGAAAGTGATCTCAATACCGCATGATAACCGGAACTTGCATTGGTGAATAATGCACTACTTTTATTGAATTAAAATGTGAAATGAGGGAAGAAAACTTTTCCGTCATCAGCATCAACAGTGAGAACCGATTGAAAAAGTGATTTATAAAAAAGAAACATTTGATAACTATTCATCCCTATGAGGATGAAAAAAGTTCAGTATTTCAGAATTTTGCACATCTAAAATAAATCATCTTGCAAGAAAAATGACTGCATACAGAGCCTTGAGAATGAGTTCTTAAAAATATTCTGTTGCAAAATATTTGGCAGAACGATCCCTCAGATGTAAATCATCAGTTAATCCAAGCTTGTGCTTGAATAAAGAGAAATAAAATCAAATCATACGGAACCAAAAAAGAAGAATGCATCAAAATTCTCTCTAGCTCAAATCACATAAGATTACAACATTGCACACAAGACAGATTCAGAATTCTAGTAAGGAGTATAACGTGAAAAAAGAGTTACTTGACAGCATCACGGTTGCCAGCCATTGTACTATTTTGGCCTCCACTTTCACTGTTTCCTGCATCGCTGCCTCTGCCCATAACTGTAAAAAACATGAAGAGGATAATCAGTGATTGCACAATCTTATTTCTGAGTTTTACAGTCTTCAGTATTGAGAGGAATTGAATTTTCAGAAATTGCTCAGTTCAGAGAATACATTATTTTGTCAAATCCTACTGTAAAAACACAGCACCTCAACGGTATGAGCAAAAATATATTTCAATAAAAGCAAATAGATAATTCAAGATTTAGTGATATTACTCATTATACTTGGAAACTTTTGCACAATAGCAGAAAGAATTTTTTAAATCTCATAGGATAAGGTTGCAAAGTTGGTGAGAAATTTGAATATTTTGTGTTAATACCTGAGTTGTCACCACCTCGTAGAACTGCCAGTGGATCAATAACTCCTGGTGCAATCTTTTTGGCGTCAGGTTCTAAAGAATTTTGGGAAAAAGTGCCAGAAGATTGGCAAATTTTAGAAGAATTATATTACCTCAAAATCAAGAAAACACAATAATTCCAAAATCATGATCATGAATTTAGGCATGGAGAGAAATATAGTGGTTTGAAAAATGTTTCTCATTGAAACATTATTCATGAAATAATATAGAAAATGAGAATAATTTTCATCAATTGATTATAATGGTGGAGTATTGTGACCATAAATACAGGATTCAATTTTTACCTGTACCATCCTCTAATGGTCGCTTTTTGGCTGGGTCTGAATTATTTTGTGCACCCTGAGGGTTTATCTTAGCAGCAATCTGAAAGTAAGATTCAGTGGGGCATAGATCTGTGTCTTAGGTCAGAGAGGGGTTATTTTCAAAGATAATTGTGAGATTGATAGTATCATGAGAAATCAGTGATTGGGAGCAATTTTCATGCACACAGAGAAGCATAAATTGTCAAATGTGGGATCAGTGATGTTTGCAATCTTTAAAAATGGCTTGCAATGAATCAAGTGGTAACTGAAATCATTAGTACTTTGATGCTCAACGTTGGATAGAGCCCAATAGAGAGAAGAGGAAATTTCTATAATGGTAAATCTTTTAATCGATCATTTGGGCAAGAAGATGATGTGTCATCTCAAAGCAACAAGATTGGTGTAAAAGTATTAAAAGATATTAGGAATAATTCTAATTCTTGAATCAAGTGACTCACAATGAGCGAGATGCCTTAGTATAACTACAAAATTTCCAACATGACAGATGATCAGTTATGTAAACCAATTGATTGTTGATGAAACGGATCAAGAAATATTCTGACACCTGATTGGAAAAATGAGAATAATACATTATAGGAAAAGGGATACTGCACCTTATGTATTTCAATTTAAGAAATCTTCAATGTAATCATCATCAGAATTTTGACGCAAGTGACAGAGGCAAATAAATGATGCAGTTATCAAATCAGTCAACATGTACACGTAATGGAAAGCTCTCATGCGCTTCTTGGTGCTATGAGCAAAAAAAAACAACAAATCATATCGGCTCTAGGGATAGTAAGGATAGATTCAAAATCCTATAGGTAAAATGAACAGTGTTAGGTTTGCATGCGAATTGATGTGATCTTAAGCACTGTTGAAACAAACAGTTTGAGATATGAAAATCTTCAAATCGATTTAACCCACTAATTAAAGACACGAGAAATTTTGGGTGTGCTTGGTGAATAAGAGAGCAGCTATCAGTTAGGGCAAAGTAATATAGCGTGGGGCTCGAGCAATTTCAAGGCGTTTGGTATCGAGGATTATCAGCTACGCAGGGATCACCGCGAAAGAGTGTATCAACAGTCACGGGGGCAAGAGCCGAGTTGAAAGATCTCGTTGGAGGGATCAAGAGGCATATATTCGCTGCGGGAAGCCGATCAAAGTCTGCCGGCATAGTCGCGGGGGTCTGTTTCTCTGTCTGCGTCTCTCCGACGCAGCGCGACTCATGCGCTCCGCGCGGATCGCCGCCATCGTCGTGGCACGAAGCCGACGATAGCGTACCTATCGTATGGCAAAAGCAAAAGCCGGTCGCATGCTCCCGGCGAAGCTGGTGCGGGAGCGAGTGCACCACGTGCTCGCGGGGGCAACGAGGCCCGTAACGGACGCGCTCGGCTCACCTGCTTGGCCCGCTGCAGGGCCGCGGCGAAGGCCGAGCTCTGGCTGAAGTTCTGGGGCGGGGCGACCGCGGAGTAGTCGCTGCTCATGGCTTCCTGGGGCTGGCTCGAGCTGTTGCTGTTGCTCTCGTCGGGGTGGGCCGGGGGCGGCTGCTGCGGCTCGGGCGCCGCCGGCAGCGAGGACGAGGACTTGCCGCCGGAGCCGCTGCGCTCGCGGTCGCGCTCGCGCTCGCCGCGCTCCTTGTCCCGGTCGCGCTCCCTGTCGCGGTCCCGGTCCCGGTCGCGGTCCCGCGACGACGACGACTTTGACGAGCGGCGGTACTCCCGGTCGCTGCTGCGGTAGTCGTCGTCCTCGCGCTCGCGAGAGCTGCGTCTCTTTTTCTTGCCCGCCGTGGTTGCGTCGGGGAGGCCTCGAGGCGGCCTGCACTAGCTCCCGCTCTCCACGTACTCGCTGCGGACGCGCGAGGCAGCTGGGCTCTTCCGCACCGGACACCTCTCACTCGACCGCCAAGATCTGGACTAGCTCGCTCGCCGTCGGCGACGACGACGCCAACAACGACCCCGTCCTCTCGCTGCACCACGTCCAAAAGTCCAAAACCCTCCACAACTGTCTGACACTGCGGCTGCTGCTGATATGCTGATGGTGGCACGATGGCAACCGCAGCATCTGCGCAAGCGCGAGCTTCGGAGGCCGGCGTCCTCTTCGCCGGGTGCTTCGGGTGCTGTGGTGATTTTTAATCGCGAGGGTTTGTCAACGTGCCGTTCCAGATCTGTTGGGCGGACTCGTTCAAAAACCGGGTCCCGTCCCGAGTCCCGATCTCGTCGGGATTCGGGAATCGAGGGGTGGACTTCGGACTGTCAAAATCAGTGTGAAATCAGTCGATCGAACGAAAGTGAATCAACCCGAACGAGAAGAGACTGAAAGTGAAACATGAGTGATGGCTTGTGCTTCGTTCAATTCGCGGGCAAAAAAAGAAACTAGTCATGTTTTTTTGGAACTGAGACTTTTAGCCTCTAGGGAAATCGCGATGACCACGTGGACGATGTCGATGCTCGACGCATGTGATCTCGATATCCGATGAATGTGAAGAAGGGGAAGGAAGATGGCAAAACAAACGTTTTATCGCTGATTGAAGACGAGATTTGACGACGTGAGTAAAGTTAAATATCTGTCCTGAAGAGACCTGACATATTTATTTTTGCGCAACGTCGTCATCGCATCGCACGATTTTTATCTTGCTCTGTTTATCCCTCACACTGCTTCCTTGCAGTGCTTTGAACTATACCAACCTTCTCAAAAATATTGGTGTGCATTGTTGTGGAGGTCTCAAATCTCACAGCCTGATTTTTCTCCCAGTTTTCCAGTCCGCGTGATCGCCTCGACGTGATGCTGAGGAGCTTTGGACGTAGGGGGCTTTTCTGTTTAAAAGATCTTCACACAGGGCTCACTAGTTCTCATGTGTGTATCACTTGTATGGTCTTGAGATCCTCGGTAACAATAACTCAACAAGTTGGAGCGATTTTATAGCTCCCATGTTTTTCAGTTTTCATCATGGATAAAATGAGAGCTTGATCGAACCTAAATAGATTTCCTTCTAATCATTTTTGATAGCGTTGTTTGGCAAATTGTAAACAAAAGGATTTCAATAAGTAATTTTAGTATTTTTTTTGTGTTGAGTGCAATATTTGTGGTTTCAAATATTTCTAAAACCCATCCAAGATGCAGAGTTGTGTGGCTATTAGTGTATCTGATTTTGAATTGAGAGAACTGATTTTACGAGCCAAGGATTGGATCCTTTTCAATGGTAATTACTATATCATTTCCATGTGCTAGTTCAATTTTAACACAAAGATTCTTCATAACCAGTTATTCTGAATTTCCAGGAGTTTGCATGAGATCTAGACAGAATTTTGATGAAAACATGTCTGAAATTGCTCCATTTTCCTTGTTGCCAACTTCTTTTCCCAAGACAGAATTTCAACGGGCCTCAGGAGTACAATTGCTGATGAATGAGTTGATGCACAATGTCGCTCACAATCATGAGTTTCTCAGCAACACTCTAAAAAAGTACTTAGCTTTTGATAATCGTGTTTGTTATTAATTTTTGAAGCAGGTTATCAGTTTTTACAGGAGAAATCACTATAATTCTGCCTTTGAGGAATAGATCTATATTTTTCAAGTGTTTTCATCAAATAATTCCCACTAAATCTAATTTTTTCTTGTAGCACTATTGAAAAAGATGAATTTACAGCAAAACTCTTTGATATTTACCGCACAGTGTATTCAGAAGGCTATGCTCAGGTAATTAGAACTGATGATGAATTCGCATGAATTGTGAATATTGAAGTATTGATTATTTCAGAGATTCAGTCTGGGTTTGATAAGATCGGATTACATGATGCACAGCGATGAAAACAATATTGTCAAGCAAGTAGAAATTAATATGATCTCAACAAGTTTTGCAGGTTTAGCTTCAAGGATCTCAAAATATCACAGGTAAATAATGTGAAGAATTTAATGAAAAGTTGAGTTGATATTGTTCAGACACACTTGACTGGATACTCTCAATAAATTCAATTTTCTCTCTGAATAGGTTTATTTTGAGGCAACTGGGTCAGTCAGATATTTCATCGAGAGCAAGTGATACTTTTCTTCTCTTTAATAATGTTTAATCAATGCGAGGAATAATTTCTTATTTCCTTTTGCAGATTCCAGAAAATGATTCTGATGTTGGGTTCTCTTCTGGTTTAATAGAGGCATGGAAAATTTATTCAAAGAAAGAGTAATCCATTTTTCTCCATCCCTTCTAACCCAAATATTGCTCTTTATATGTCTTATTCTTGCCTATGATTTCCAGGGCTGTGATATTGTTTGTTATTGAAGATGTTGTTTACAATATTTTTGACCAGCGAGCATTAGAATTTAAAATTCGTGAGCTCAATCCTGAAATCAAAATTATTCGGAGAACTTTAACAGAATTGACAAGGATAGCACACTTGGGATCACGTAAAGAATTACTTGTGTAATTATTACGATGTTTGCATAATGATAGTGTATTACGCACCGCCGCGGGTATGGGCGATTTTGGCACGAGGGCTAAATACCCTCGATAAGCTAAAAGCACCCATGCCAGCTGGGTGCGTATACTATTTTTCCGCCTCAGGGCACGGAAAGTTCGAATCTCCCGATCCGGAGCGGCCGGAAAATTGGCATTTCCGCGCACCTAGACGGAAACAGTATCTTGATATCATTCTTACCCAATGATTTATTCTTACAGAGATGATTTAGAGGTTGCAGTAGTCTACTACCGTACAGCATATCAGTTGGAGGCCTACCCCTCTGAAAAAGAATGGGATGTGCGGTTGTTGATCGAACGTTCTCGGGCCGTAAAATGTCCTTCGATTCAATATCAATTAGCAGGAACTAAAAAGGTCTCGCCAATAATGCACTAACTCATCCAATTCACGAGCTTGCTTCGATTTTTAGTCAAAAACTTTCGTGTGGCTTGAAGTACTTCCATGAGATTTCATGAGCGTCGCATGTTACCTTGGCATAGGGTTCAAAATATCTCTAATAGAGAATAAAAAAGAGATGGATCATTCAGAGGTTTACACTTGTTTGTCGTTAATACTTATCTACGATTTGAATAGGTTCAACAACAACTAGCAGCTCCTGGTATGCTAGAAAAATTTGTTTCCAATCAGAAAGAAATCAAGAGAATTAGAGAAATATTTGTGGGACTTTATTCTTTGGACTTGGTGAGCGCATCATAGCCCAAACTTTATTCTATATCTGGTAATTTTGTGTCTAATGCGCAATCAACTTCCTAGGATGCAGATGGTGATAATGGAGCAATGAAAGCACTTGAGAATCCAGATAAATATGTTTTAAAGCCACAAAGAGAAGGTGGTGGTAATAACATTTATGGAGACGAGATAAGGAAAAAACTCGAGGCCATGGAAAGAACAGATAGATCTGCTTACATTCTCATGGAAAAAATCCATCCACCTTATCAGAAAAACTACTTGATTCGTGCTGGAAAAGATTTGAAAATGCAAGATTGTGTTTCAGAGCTTGGTATTTATGGAGTCATCCTTGGGTCAGTGATTTAATATTTTATTCAACTTCGTAGGGGTGAATGTCATAGTTAAACCTTCTTGAAAAAGTCAACGTTGAATACTTTTTCTACTGTTAAGAGTGAATGAATAATTCAAATTGTTCATGAATCGATTAATTTTCTAGCGATGAAAATGAGATCGTGCTGAATACTCAATGCGGGCATATTTTGCGCACTAAACCCGCTTCAGCCGATGAAGGAGGTATTGTCATCGGTGCAGGCTCAATAGACGGCCCGTATCTTATTTGAAGAAGACAATATTAGATGTATGTGTGGATATTGATCATCAAAAATTTGAGGAAAGATGAAATTTCGGAAAATGTTTTCTTTGATTCATGCTTCATGTTATTCTTGTATGGTAAAAATATATTTTCTTATGGAATTTTAAGAAATTTCGCTCATTCATACCCCTCGATGCTCCTAAAATCGCGAGAAATTCGCCGATCCAGATCTTGGAGCACGCGCTTAATTCATTAATTTCCTTGAATTAAATGAAACGTTCTTAGAAAAAATTCAACTATACCATTATTTCGTTTCCTTTTCCTTTTATATTTTACGTAAAAGAAATTCAGCCTTCAATCAATGAGACAAAAAGATTCTCAATTTTATTTATTGTTTCTGTGATCATCAGTTGAGGCATTTCTTGTCCGAAGAAAAGGAAGAAAAATTAGCGCATCATCTTTCATTCGTCTTCAAATTTGAATGATTAATTCTGTGAATGGAATATGGAAACTAGAACTTTTCTACGATTTTCGTACATCGTTCAGAATCTTAACGTGATGAACATAGTTTTACATCATGTGATAATTATCACTGTGAAACCAATAAGTCTTTTCGCATTGGATTAGTTTGATATAGTCAGAGAAAGAGCGGAGTCAATTGGTAATATCGTATCGATCCACCAAGTGAACAAGGACATGACTAATATTCGATCTAATCAGGTAATCAGGGTGTTTACAGGAGTAAAAAATCGTAAAAAATTGGAAATTCATCGGAAATTTGATGTATTTGGGAAAAAATCGGAAAGCCATCGGAAATTCAGACAATTTCCTGTAAACCCGGAAATTTTCGGATTTCAAATTTGCTCAAGTGAATTCCGAGCGACGACGCGCTCTATAAGTCCCAGATGTCGAGATGAAAGAATCGAACGAAGAGAAAAATGGGACTTTGAGAATTGAGACGACTTTGACAGAGCCATCAATAAGTAGTTGTTCATTTGCTTGAAAAAAAAAAAGAAAAAAAATTAGCAATGATTCAATGATTATGGTTTTGAGTGCGCAAGGTCCCGAAAAATAGTCGGAAATTTTGAAACAATCATCTTAAAAAATGCGCGAATTCATTATAAATTCTGAAGGCTCTCCATTGTAGACTTCCTGGCAATAAGTGTGACTCATTTTACGTATCTGAGTTGTGGTATAAGACCGGCATGCTTCGCGATTCTTCAACATCCCTCAGCTCATTGGACAGTCCATCTATGAACTTACAAGATGTAGTACATAGATAAGTTGCTACAGTGAAACCTATTTAAGACAGACACTTACCGTCACCGAAAAAGTGTCCGCCTTGCAGATAGGCTGCCTGAAAATGAAATAATTTAATGTCGGAAATTCCCGTTTACCCAAAATTTTCATGATTTTACGTGTGATTTCCCCTCTTCAATTCGTAAGTATTTGAATCGTTGCTCTTCCATTGTGCTGCTGCGTCTAATTCCGAGCCGACGAACTGAATCGATTCATTACCTGTCCGGTTATAATAGAGGTCTCAAACATGCACTCTGGCCAAATTCGGCAAATATTTTTGTCAATGCCCCCGCTATACAGTGTCCGCCTTATCGAGAGACAAATACATGGCGAAAGGTCAGCCGGTCGCCGATTTATAAATTGTCCGCGATATAGAGGGGTCCGCTTTATGGAGACGTTCAGGTATGCAGGTTTCACTGTAATCGTGGAGGGGAGCGAAATAATTTGAGACGGGGTGACTATACTGGGCGCACTTACCTGATTGGATTTCAATTCTGTAGAGAACTGTTGAGCATAACTGCGAGGGTGAGAATCAAAGTTTTCCCATCTTAGATAGCTAAAGAATATCATGATCCTAAGTTGAGGAAATACTACAAAATCTAAAGCGATTCGTTCAAAGTGGTCGAAGTGACGTCAGCGTTATTCAATTCTCACTCCAATGAATTGAATCATTACTGGAAATATTGGCAACGAGCAAATAAGAACAATCAAAATACTCTCCGCTGAGTAGTTCTCTCGCCAGATCAAAATGAACCCCTTTTTTCAGAGTAGACCAAAATATCTCCGGTTTACGGTATCAGGTATTTCCTTTCATATTTTTGGCGGCAGAATTCGAGAATAAGTTCTTTTTTTGCTCGGGAAGTCAGGATTTTTCTTGAAACTCAAAAACCTGATTTCTGAAGAATCGCAGATTGGTTCACATTCTCCCTGGATTTTTCAAATGGTTGCTACTGTCTGTGGGGCACTACCAAACGATAAAATGAAATATCTCCTATGGCGTTGAATTTTTCAATTCTGGTTCGGTGTCGGAGTGATATGGCGAACACATTACGAGATGATATAATTTTATAGTGTATTGACAATATCCTATATTGATGAATTCAATTGAATTAATTTTTGCCTGTACAAGTGAATAGAAAAGTACGTTGTCCAGTTCAAGCTATCTTAGGAATCCTTTTTTCTATTCTCAAACTAATTGGAGTGACCGGTTTCAGCATCACATCAGCTTTCAGTTTGATATCCTGTATTGGTACAATCTGGTCCTTTTTTACCACAAACTTGCGAATTACCGTGGCCAGTAAGGACTTCATTGCCATCATTGCATATTTGATGCCTGAAAAATGGTAAATCACGAAATGAAGAAATGAACGATAAGAAATGAAGCCATCGAAAAAATGATTTGACGTGATTCAGGCGTAGCTTGGATGTTTCTGGTCGATTTTTCCAGAAAAATGTTAATCACTCATTACGTTTCAAAAGCCCAAAGCTGAATTTCAAACTCACGAATAATCTCCTCGATGATCAGTGGTATACATATATGGCATTTCGCCTTCAAGGGAACTGGATTATTATATCTTCAACACACACATTTTTTACCGAAAATTACCGATCATATCTATTCACCATAATGACAGCAGATATGCAAATTAGACATGTTAGCTGTGTCTTCTAGACTTTTAATTACCCCCGAACTTTTCTTGCGACTTTGTTGTTTTGAAGTATCTCACCTAAACAATTTCGTGGTCCAGCGCTGAATGGAATGTAGGCATATGGGTGTCGTTTCGCAACTTCCTCCGGTAGAAATCGGTCTGGATTGAATATTAAGGGGTCAACCCAGCTTTTCTCGCATCGATGTGTCTCGAATATACCAAGGACAACTGAACTTCCTTTGGTCAGCGTGAATTCACCTTAAATATTGGCAATTGTAAACAAAACATCGATCTACCTGTGTTAGATTATTCCCAAAAGTTCAAGTTACCTATATTTAGATCATCTGTGACGCGTCTGACCAGGAGTGGGCCGACCGGAAAAAGTCTCATCGTCTCTTTAATAACACGTCCCAAATACTCCATTTTGTGCAAGTCTTCACTTTTTACTGGATTTTCGCTCGGATCAGCAGTTCCATATATTCCGTACAACTCTTCGTACACTTTTTCCTGTAAAAGTTCAGTTATTGATCAAAGTGGTTCCTGGTTTCTTAGACAATCAGTTTTTCTCATTCAAACATACACCCGCATTCAAGATGCTTCTTAAGATTGGGATCAAAACTAATTTGTCAAAATGTTGTGATAAAATGTTCCCTGATGTGGCATGGATCGGGGGTTCTCTACCCTCCATACAATAGTCATTAACGAATTAGTATGGCAATGTCTGAAATATATTTTGACTCTGGAGCTCTGAAACCATATTATGAGCTCAAGGTGGAAGGAGTTATAGTTTTTGATGATGTTTTGATTTCCACAAGATGTATGAAACCACTAATGTACTACAAGGAGCTTTCGGTCCTACAATTCACATAAAAAGAAATACACGAAACTTCAATTTTGTCCTTAAATATCTTTTCGATATGTTCGGCAACATGAATCTTATAATACATCATTGTAAAACTTGTAATCTTTCCTGTCTTGTCACACTTTTTTTTGAGTGGCCCACACCGCGGGAAAATTATGATTTCACTTTCGGCGAATAGTCTCATTTCAGACATAAAAGACATATTAAGATTTCCATTTTCGATCAAGTTACTCTCTCAAATTTGATCAGCAACCCACCCTGAAACTTTGGTATCTAGTTCATAGTAAAACAAACTAATTATTACAATGTGAACCATTCGGCTCTCACACCTTTGTAAGGGGAAGGAGAAGCTCTACCTCATCGACAGTCATTATGAACTGATTTAAAATAAACCAAAACAATATTTCGAATAAGTAACTCCAAACTGCCCTGCGTATCGGTAGAATGAACCACTGTGTAAAATTTTGAAGCGATCCGTTGAAAGCTATTGGAGTAATTTGAACTATAGTGCAAATATATTGTAATTACACTACAACTCAAATTACTCTAATAGCTTTCAACGGATCACTTCAAAATTCTACACAGCGGTTCATTCTACCTATACGCAGGGCAACTTAGAGTCACTTTTTCGTGATATTGTTTTGTTTTATTTTAAATCAATTTATAATGAATGTCGGTAAGGTAGAGCTTCAAATCGAAATAAAAAACAAATACCTGAATCTGCGGATGACTGGCCAGCATTAGCAGGACAAAACAGTTGACAGACGCTGTGGTGTCGTTTCCCTGCAAAAAATTTACATGGTGCTGCTAGTCTTTATGTAGTTTCTATCCTGTAGATTCAACAGGAAACTCTTTCTTGACACTAATATATAAAATAACTCATACTTTTTTTAACCCACTCACTTTTGACCCTACTTCCGGGTCTTGAAAAATTATCCCGAGTTGAAAAATAATTAGTGTAAAAAGTATGAAAAATGGCAAAATTTTAAGCTCGAAAAATTTTCAGTTTTTATTTTTTTTCTCAAAAACCAAACATTATTTGGAAACAACTCTCGTGGCAATATATTTCTCTTATGTCTAAAATATTTTCTGCATTTTTCGAGATTTCTATGACACATATAACAAAAGTTATCACGAAATGTTGGAAAACGTGCTTGTCCACATATGTGGACATGGGAAGTCAGCGAGTTAAGGAGAACTCATCTAGATTTACTTTCGCGAGGATTGGCTGACACCTTTTGATTGATATTCTTCGTTCTATCCCCAAAGTTTTCAGTGAGTCCCCATAAATTATTGAACTTCGCGTCTACTTTTCTTCAACGTTTTTGGGTCAAATGGTTTTCTTTTCGTATGGCTACGATAACATAACCTATTGACATTTCAACCTATTGACCCGAAATTTTCTACAAATTTCTTAAGAACCATTATCCGGTGAGGTGATTAGAATTCGGATTCTTAATGTTGATCCAGAATGAACTTACACATTTTTCAATACACTCAATTTTCAATTTTTACACATTTCCAAGTAAAACTTGTTTTTTTCTGTAAACTCGAATCTATTCCTCGAAAATTTTTGCGAAAATTCTCTTGGGCTATCTTTTTACGCTCTATCGATTAGTGATCTCAGAATTCTGATTTTACTCAATGCAGGTCCCCTTTAGCCTTTTTTGACTTCTACCCTCATCGATTGTTTGAAGAATTATTTTTCAAGAAAGTTCACTGCATTGTATCGGATGTTATCGGGATTTTTTCCCATCATATTGCATGATATTCAATTATATCCCATGGGATCGTGAAGAACCCCATGCGATAATGTGTCATTTTTTTGGGTCAAATTTTTCGTACCTCGTGTGATTCCATCTTATCCCATGAGGACCCCATGATATCCTATAAGGCCCCGTGACATTCCACGGGATCCTATGGGATATAAAATCTTGGTATTTCGCACGATCCCGTGGGATTCCACATGACTTCAAAAGATAATGAGATCCCATGTGATCTATTGGAGATCTAAGGGATCACATAGGGGCAGATACTGGCTGAATTTAATGGGGTTTCACATGAACCCATGGGATCCCAAAGCATTTTTTTCAATGATGGTCCCAAAAAATCGCTACTTGCAATCGCTTTGAGAAAGCGTACTGCTAATCTCTTTGAGCACCGTATTTAATTCTCCTACGCGGTAGCAGATATTCATATTTTGATCTATAAAGCGATTCTCATAATCAGAAAAAGATTTAGAATGCACTTATTCTCAATATATTATTTCCAAATAGAATTAATCATTATTAACATTTTCTAAAATTTCGGAAAAAATTCCCCCCGCACGTTGTGACGGTGGATCGAATTTCTTTGCGGTGTCTGACCAGTTATTGCCGTTACTACTTACTGCGATCATCATTGTATCAACTTCCTCTCGCAGTTCTTCGTCTGTAAATTTTGTACCTTCGTGACTTAGCTCCATTAGTAGATCTAAGAACGCTTTTCCACCTCCTTTGCTTTGAACTGAAAATTCAACGTATATTATTGTACTTACAGTACTAATTGTGAACTTCCCATATCTTACAACATTTCCAAAACTGTGTTGGCATCTAATTTCCACATATATACTCATTTTTTTTGTCTGAACTTAGAAATTACAGGATCAGCTCTTGAATACTCTAAATTCAGAGAAGTCCATGTTTTCAAAAGTCATGAAGTATAGACTAACCAAATACGCCATTCGTTTCCTGGTGCATTTCGTGTGACATCATTGCTTGTTTTTTTCTTTGAATGACCTGCACAATAAAAATTTGGTAAACTGAGGGAAGATCTTGACACTCGACTATCAAAAGGCCTTATCTCAATTTGTGAGAAAATGAGAAGCGCAATCTTAGGAATCAGCGACTAAAATTCGCATTTGAATGAGTTTATATAGAGATCGAAGGTTTGCATCTCAAACACTTTAGGAGAGAAGCTCCATGTCACGAAGTTTGAGTAAAAAGCCCTATTTTAAGAAGCTTGTTTTGAAATAACCCTATCTCAGGAAGTTTGTTTCACAGGTCGAATCTAAGAATATTTGAGAAAGGAGATTGTATTTCAATTTTGCTGAGAGAAGAGTTTGTTTATGGACAAAGACTGGGAGATTGAATGGAATAGATCCTCAGCAAGCACATCTTTCTTTAGGTTTGCGAGAAATCATTATCTCGTCAATTGAAAATTATTCAATTTCTAGTCATCAGAATGGAAGATGCCTCGGATAATTTTGACACGTTGAAGTGAGTTTGAAAATGAATTTGGTTGGTTTGAAAACAACCAAACTGGAACAGAATTAGTCCAGCACTGAACATAAATTTTGCTTCACAGATATTTTGACCGATTGATCCCGTGAAATAGTGTGAGCTCATTCTTGACGGAAGAAAATAGAGAGGTAGCGCCTGTCCATCAAATGTCTTTATCCGTCAAGCTTGAAGCCCTGGCTGTATTTGATCATGAGATCGGGGAAAACTCTCCCTTTTTGTGTAGCAAACATATATTTTGATTGTACGTTGAAGAGAGATGGGATTATTGGTGCGGAGAGTTTTTTGACATCCCCGCGTGGAAATAATTTTCTAGGAAAAATATGGGGAAAAATTCCAGGAAGTTCGTGGCTTGATTCCAGGAAAATCGTGGAAAAATCCCAGATTCATGCCACTTCCCTCAATATCCAGATAATCGAAACCTATTCAGTTGAATGGATAGCATGATATACCGCAATCAATGGTCAAATATTTACAAGACTGAATGATTGGAAATGGATCTCAACGAAGTTGAAATTTATTTTAAACAATGAACCGCAGATAATGTATTCTGTAATTTTCAAAAATGTTGGATGTCGACCCTTTTAGGACAATTTTTCATACTGTACTCTTTACAAGCTGTTCGAAATAGAGCTTCTACCTCAACTATTTTGAAATATTGTGTTTTGCTCGAACATCCTGTAATAAGTCCTTCGTACTCAAGTATTCTGAAATAGAGCTTTTTTTTCAATGTTTTTTACAAACGAGTTTTCGTTTTACAAATACAAAACCTATACGACTTTCTCAGTTGATTTTTGAAATTGGGCTTGTTGGGCTTTTAATTTTCTCTCAAATGAGAAAAGGCCTCTCAATTCTCAATTATCGATATTATCTTTTCCACTGAAGAATACTCACATCGTTGGTGAGACCATGTATGTACTTGAGGCATTCCCGGTGATCTTTACCAAGCTTTGTATGTTGGAATATTATATCCGGATGGAGCCAAATTTTGAACATTCTTGAATACAGGATCTCAAATAATCTGCAAATCCAAATGATGCAATATGATTTTAGATGATCCAAGTGCGTTTCGATGGCCTTTTATTACCTTTTTGCGGACTCAACGTAAGGGGAGTTCCTCTGAGTTTGAGCATTTGATGTCACACCCATCGCAGTCTCTGTAAAATAATTCTCATTTTTTATCCATTCAATTTTGATGAATTGTACATTCCAGTTCGCTTCTTCGACCGATTTATAGATCAGCATTTTTGATGGTCTGCCCTGGGAAAGCACCAGTCTCACACAGTCCTATTGCTTTTCCAGACTAGGCGACCGAAAAAATCGCTTTCGACGCTAAGGCAGGATGATTTCTGCTTTTACGCGATAATTTGGACCTTTGCCTCCGACTCGGACCGGAAAAAACATTAGGGCATCAGAAACCAACTTTTCCGCCCTTGCATCGAAAACTACTGTTAAATGTACGGATGAGAACCTTCAATTCTTCTCATTCTAATGAGAAAGATGGAAAGAGCTCTCTTTGATTTGGATGACCTCCTCTAAATATTGATATTTCTCTCACTTAATGTTCAAACGTAGTTGAGCTATTAGTTATTCTTACCACAAATGATGTCCAGAGTACAGAGAGAAACGTAGTGGAAAATATCGAATTCACCCCCTCCTGATTCTATTTCCATTTCTTTCACCATAATCTGCGATTGTCTGGAGAAAACCTCGACGAATGACTCTAAGATCTTCAGGTTGAATGTCGGCATAATGAGTTTTCGATGTATACGCCATTTTGAAGCTGGAAATTTAGCACAATTATGATTATACTACGTTTGACGTTTATTAGTTTTCGTCTTAACCCGTAGTGGCCACACGGCGTTTTTCGAATCCCACGCAGAAAATTATTAACCTTCCTGCGCATTCGTTCAGAAAAATTCTCACCGCATTTTGTAATTTTTTATTCAGAAATACTCAAGAAACGGGATTGCAAAAATATTCATCTCTAAGAGCAAATTTATATCTCCAATTCGCTTTCCCGCTGATACTGCAGAAGTGTGCGGATTGCAAATGACAGATTTTTCTGCCAAAACTTGCAGTTAATTAATTTTTGTGCGCAGAGGTTCTAATAAGGCATTTTTAACTGAATTGATCTATTGATCTGAATCTTGTGCAGGTAATCAATGTAGCGCCTCTCAAAAGAGATTTGATAGTTCTTATCCGTCTTCGCCACTTTTTATATGAGATATTTATTCAATATAAAAATTCTCTTAAAAAATAACCTTTTTCACTCGAAAGCACCGAATCAACATTTTTTAACCTTTTTCTAGGATTTCTGTGGCTTTCCACTCGAGAGACAGTGCACAAATGTGAAAAACCCCGTTCAAATAAAAAACTGTAGACGCTGAATAGTACCTCGAGAGCTCAAAATGCGTGGTTAAATAACTAAATAAAAAAAATTAAAAATCTTTGGGAAGATATATTTGTTTCGGAGCTTGAGTGGGGATTTTCTTGAGATCAAATATCCATGTAGTCATAGGTGGGTCGAATTACAGATGAGTTGCGACTAAATCTAAAGTTCAATCTTCATTGAAAATGTCGGAATAAGTTCGAGGAATGTCCAATGAATGGGCAATATACGCTGCTAAAAGAAATTAGCCGTATGATTTCTCAACGCGATACATAGCTCACAGAAAACCTTATTTTAACCTCAACTCCATCTGCGGATTTCAATAAAAATAACCCACATAGAATCCTATGATAGTATATATCTGTTTTCAAGGGAACTCTCTAGGATCTCGGAGGATCGCATGACTGCACTTCTATAGATACAAGAACTCCATATCTGACATTTTTATCGAAAATGAATGATTCATATCATTGGATTCGTCTTTCAACATCACTTATTCAGAAAAATTCCAAGAAAATTGTCTCTTGAAATGTTAGCGGGAAGTTGCATAGATGTTATGGAATCTCATGAGATCCTAATGGAATGAGATTAGATAACACGAGATGGAATTTTGAGAATTCAGTTTGAGAAGACCTCTCTCGGTTTGAAATCAAAATTGTCTGTCGATGTCTAAAATCAAATCTGTCACTCGAACATTTCAATTTGAATGAGTAGGCAAAATTCATAATTGTTTCAAAATTGATGAAGTAGTCGTTGGCCTTACGAAATGCAAAAAGTTGAGCGTGAAAACGTCGGAAAAAAGGAGATGCTCTGATGTTAGTTCATGAGGGTTCCATAAAAGTTCTATGGAAAAATGAATGGTAACAAGGATCTCGCTAAGCAGAATAGGCATGGGAAAATGTGGGGGAAAAAAGGATCAGGATGATTGTTCAGGGAAGAGTTAAAGGGGGAAAATAATCGTAATTTACTCATGAAAAAATGGTTGGAAATGAGGTGTTATAGAAAAATCCATGGAATCAATCTAATTAAATATCGAGAAACCAAAATTGGTAGGTATATTGAGAACTATAAACTGGAAAAGTGTGCAAAATTTGAAGTTGAACTATTGAAAACCGCAGGAATGATGAATAAATGATTATCAACCTAAGCACCTATAATCGCGGAAAATAAGTTGATGACACAATTACATCTTGCAAGTTCACGGCGCGAATAAGTCAATCCTTGCGGACATTCGTATTGTGGTTTCTTTGACAGCGCAACTGCTCAGCATGGATATTGCGCGCTTGAGCAACATCGATGCTAGGCACGTATATGCAATTTGAAATCAGCCCACTTGTACATGGATCACGTATGCCGGACAAGAGTTCATCGAAAAGAGGAAGAGGCAAACTTTTCCTACCTGGAGCCGTGAAAAGTCCGGTGCCCATCCAAGGCTCCGCGAACTTGTACAGCTCTTCCTTCTCGATCGTCTTCGGGCTCGTCAAGATTATCTGCGCAAAATTAAAGGTCCCAGTGAGCCTCTCGTGTACGTGGCCTTGTTGATTTTACGATAAAGACTGTCGGTGTATTTGAGTATGTGATGATAGAGCGATTGGGTCAGCAGTTGACCCTTCGCGTCTTATTGGGAATATTAATAGACATTTGAAGCCAATGTATCGTCGCTTTAAATTTACCCACTATTTCAACCAGAACTGCGCTCTTCTTCGCGATTGAAAGCATCATTTCGAAATGGTGCTGTGCAGATTATTCGACTAGTATGATGGATGTCCGTTGTTATTGCTGCCTCATTTTAATCTTCCCGTTAAGCACATAAATAGTAAATTTTTCATCAAGGATTCTGAAAGATATGTATCGCTTCTGGATCCTCATATCTCTTTCCCTTCCATCTCACGTATACCCCGTCAACGGAACGTCATCAATCATACTCATAATATTTGTGATTGTTCATGTATTGCATGCATGCATAAGAAGAATGTGTACAGGAATTATTCATTTCTATCACAATGACGATGAAATACAAATACCTTGAGTTGTTCTGGATCATAAGCGACGTAGAATAGCCTGCTCGCTAGCCACACTCGAAAAGGGGATGGATACGTTTTCAGCAGCCATTGGCATTTGTTCAAAATATCTGTAAATATTAATCTTTGCTTTCATTCTATTTGATTGAATTGATGGTCCAAACGGTTTCGGAAACAATGAAATAAATCGAAGAAATATTGCACAGGAATGTTGCTTCGATATTTATTAATGACAAGCTCATGAATGATAATTCTTTGCTCTTTCCTCCATCGCGGAGACAAAGTTCGAGGATTGGCCATTGCAATAGACAGTTGCAATTGGAATTGTTAAATACATGTCATATACGCACAAGTCCCTACGCATTAGTCCTTCCAGGTTGTATTAAGGGAATAGGCAGGTCTGGTAAATTTCCTTTAGCCTTGATCAAGAATCACGTAATAAATACTTTCATCATATGGTATACTTCAAAACTCAGCCCTATAGCCAATCTCTAGAGTCCTTCATGTCCCACAGGACCTCAATCATTCTTAAAAACAGCTCATTTTGATAATTCAGTTGGCGATGAGCCATCTACCCCTCATATGTGGATTAGATTGTGTTTAAACAATGTACTTAAGATCAACAAATCGTTTTCTTATTGGATTCCGTGCAAAAAATGGTGATTTATTTAGTGATTTTGTATTGAGAAAAGGCATTTTTCCAAGATATTTACAATGTAAGTTCAATTTAGTTGACCCAATCTTTGAATTTCCACATTAATCAGCAAAGTGTAACAATTATGTTCTAATCTACACTGGGATGATGTACGTAAATTTTCATCAAGATCCAAAGAATAGTCCATGGTCAAATGAGATTTCAAGATTTGACAAGGACGATTCTTCAATACCTTCCTCTCAAACCTCTCGACTGCCTGATATGAATTACTCTTTTACAAATAACTTAACAATGTGAGTGTTGACGGCTTTCGTACCGCGCGCTCATACCTGATTTTGTTTGATGGTTACTCATATTATAACTCGATCATGTAATAGATACTTCTTCATAAGAAATCAAAATTCATAGCTATTTCTAGATCCCCTTTCGATATGATTATTAATGAATACAGCCGTCAAGTTGATCAAATACCAACTGCCATCGTGATGATGGACCATTGTCCAACATTTTGGGGATTGCAAGGCAAAATTTTGCACTTCTAAACTTTTCTAAATTATAGAAGTGCCACTGATAACTGCAGACAATTTTCTCGATTTCAATTTTATTTATTCATTTACTCCATAATATAGGGCTTAGTTGTCCTTTTGCTATTGTTCGGCGATGTCGCTTTTCCTCGGTTAGAAAAAAATTCTTGGGGTTCCATGGGATCCTATGGCAACTCGTAAGACCGAAATCTGAGAAAATTCTAAAACAGAATATTTTGTGAGAGTGGCGCTCTTGAAAATATCCTGAACAACGATGTTAATAGACCTTAGATCGATTCTGATCATGAATGTCACGATCTGAGAAGATCATAATCAGAGTCGAACTTAGGTTTTGCATCGTTACTTGGAATATTTTAAAGACCTAGTCTGACGAGATATTCTGGTTCAAAATTTTTCCAGACTACGGTCCTACGAGGTACTATGGGATCCCATGAGATTCTAAGATATTTTTTTCAGCAGGGTCCCAGTAGAAGAGATATGAATTCTTCTTTGACTTTCCTTTTTTATTGAGTGCCGTTGAGATGGAATCGTATCTTCACTGAACCTACAATTAGAGCACGGTTGAAGCACTTGAGGAAAAATCTCAGTGATCCCTCTGGAAAAGTTATTATAACATAAGCTGTCACATATAAAATAGCACGGTGACTGTAATTTACAGCTGTGGGCCCTCTTCACTTTTTCAGAGTGGCACCGGCCCCGGAAATCGAACCCACGACCTTGAAGCTTACTTCACATTATCTGTCAAGAATTTAAAAAACTGTTCTTCGGTGGGTAATCTTGGGCACAAAGTTTGTTATAGGATTCGAATAGCGACACTCATGTATCTACGAAAATTTAATCTATGTGTTTGATGAACCTCTTATCCTCTCGCATACTGTTTCCAACGCTGCATCTTCTCACTCCAATCATTTTTGTGAGCTCTCAATTCTACAATCCACATGGACAACTCCCACACTATAATTTTTTGTGTGTGGAATTGGGTACCAATAATACAATGACTTTTTACAGTTGATAATTATTGTTTCAATTCAAGGAGTGATCGAACTAAATATCTTGCTCCCTACCTATCCAGCCATCTGTGAAAGTTGGATCACAAACAATTTTAAACTCTTATTACGTGGTATGTCATGAGTATCAACCAAAACAATGTGAAGGTCAGTCTGCATTTGAGGATGGCGTTATTGTATGTACATTCTGAAACCAATTGAAGCACGGAGATGGAACATTGAGTAGCACAACACAATCCTCTCGCTTGTTTTACGGGAGACTATGTGACCTCGTGTGGTATTGAGGGATCACATAGGAACAAATACTGACTAGATTTCATGTGGTTCCACACGAACCCGTGTGATCCCAAGGATTTTTTTTTCAGCAGGGCATTCCCAAAAATTGCCACTTGTAATGGCTTTGAGAAAGCATGCTAGGCTTATACTTATCTCTTTCAGCAGTTGTTTCCAAAAAACTAGGAAAAAACTACCTACAAAGCTTATCTAGGTAAACTATGTAGGTAATGACCTATATAGAATGGTCTAGGTACGTTTCTACACATTTTACCTCCCAAAAGTTGATTGATCCTACCCCCATTAGCCAAGTAGGTGAGTTCATGGGTCAAGTGGGTACATCCACGGGAGTTACTTTTGTCGATAAGCAGCCTGTGTGGCTCGTGCCGTACCCAGCCAGGACACTACCTAAGAGCTCGTCCGGGCCCTTAGGACATGTCTCCCTCGCTGCGCTCGGTCGACAACACGTCCTAGGGCCCGAACTCGGCTTCCGCCTTCAGTGATGTAATATACTATTTCACCACTCTAACCTCAAAATCAGACATTTCTGCCCTCTTTGCGGCTTTCGAGGTGGAAAATGTCACATCACTTCAGGCAGAAGAGCTCGTCCGGGCCCTTAGAACATGTCTCCCTCGCTGCGCTCGGCCGACAACACGGTCTAGGGCCCAAACTCGCCTTCCGCCCTCAGTGATGTAATCTACCATTCCGTATCTAGAGCTATGCCGTTCTACGCAGCCCAATTTTTACCCATGTACGGCCTGCGTGGTTTAAATGACGTGAACTTTTTCGTAACCTGTACCCACCTACGATTTTACCCACATAAGTACTGACTGGGTAGAACCATGTAGGCTTTTTCGAGCGCCTTACCCATACAGAATTCTACCCACGTGTGGCTTATCTTGGTAGGATTATGTGCGCCATTTCGTGAGCCTTCATGAAGGTTTGGGGAGTCAAAATAAGCATTACCGGCATGTCAAAGCTTCATTTTGCCGACATTGACCACGAATTCATTTATAATATAACTATTTATTTCAAAAAAGCAACTCCAAACACACCTCCGTATTGGTGAGCTGTATAAATCACTGTGCAAAATCTCCAAAGGCTTCATGGCGATACCTGAATAAGACTTGCTTGGAGGCTACAAATAACCACGAAGCAAGCCATTGGAAAAGATCACCACGAACTACTCCGACATTTTGCACAATGATAAATCTCACCAATACACAGGTGCGTGTGGTTTTTTGGACTGCATGAGTTCATGGCCAATGCCCGTACAGGAGCTTCAACATACCCTTAAAATAATTCGAAAAATCCACATTTTTGTCAAATTCAAGACCTGCGTATGCTCTTAAATGCTTCCATTTACAGAACTCATCCGGATTTTTCATATTCAGACCTCTCAAGAAATGGCTCAGTGGAGAGAAATGCTCGCCATGATAATAGACTTTGAATAGATTTCATGTTATCAATTTGAACACATCGAGTCTCATTCGAATGATTCATGACTGGATGGGCCTTTCAATACTTAAATGGCGTAAGTCTTTTCAACTTTCTTATTCGAATGTCAAATTTGAATTTGTTCCCGCCTTTGTATTCAGGGCTAACCTTGCATGTGAGCATGATTATGTCTATTGAAAAAATAGTGCAACTAATGACTGATGAGTTGAGTCGAAAAATTTTGAGCGTGTATGCCCACGTTGACTGGACAAGCTGTGAAACACAAGGGTTTTGATACAGAGCGAATGAATTGATCATCTCCATTTGCTTGGCAAGGGCTGGCAGATGACAGTGATGCGAATGACGAGATCAAACAGAAGAACAGAGAACCGATAGATGATCAAAATATGAAACGGTGCTACAGGATCGACACTATGAACAAATATTCACGTACCTTCGGTGCTTCCAATGAAGAAGTGAGCACTTCCAATGAAGGGCAGAGCTAATGGCCCTGGAAATTTGGCAGACTCGCGGTACAAATGAATTCTTCGCACGTGGTACCAGATGATGTAAATGACGACGATTACGGATACACATGGAGCAATAACCGATGCCAGGACCATTCTTTGCGCTGTAGATTCGACATTTCATCTTAAGTGTCAATTATTCATTTTTCAAATAACTCGCTTATTATTCAAGATAACATAGCAAAGAGAAAACAAAATTATAGCGGAGGAGGTAATTTCAGCCTTGAGCGCCACTCTGATTACTCAAAATTGGGAATTTCTCAAATGTTCATAAGGTTGCAGTGGTTCCATTTGCACTCATTCCTTTCGCGTCATATCTTTTCGATAATATCCAGAATATGAACAGTCGTTTTTTCATTCTATCCGCTTAATGAAGAGACCATTGATCCTTCACTCAGCGTTAGAAAAATAATACGCTTACGAAATGATTCAGGCGAATGCTTCCTTGAAGCAATAGCTTTGATCAATTTCTTTGTTTCGAAGTACTTTTCTATGTATTTGCAACGATTTTTAGAGCCCAAGTTTGATACGTTTTTAAAAATTTTTTCTCTATCTCTGAACCCGATGGCTACAAGGACGCGGAAAAAAAGAGACACGTTGCAACATTTCGGCACACCGTTGCTGATTCGTCTTTTGCTCGTCTTCCGTAAAGCGTCCATCATCACGTCTCAATAAAAAAAACTATATATCATTTAATTGATCGAAGGGCTGACGAGAACCAGCCGTTAGGCCAAAAAACCGATCTGAGCCCGCCCAATAGTAGAATTCATATCTTTTAGATGAAACGCCAGTGTTTGGCCATATGACTAAAATCTCTTGCAAAAGGCCCCGGCATGATATGAAAATGCGTGGGAAAATCGAAAGATCACCTTCACCCTTTGTGAATATTTGTCTCCTTAGAATACAAGATTCTTAAGTGAGATTGAAAATTATGAGCATGTCGAATGCCGTGCAGCGTTCGCGACGCAGCCGCGCGATCTGCTTGGTGATCAAATATATTTTATAGGAAAAAGAGACAAAATATAGCAAAACGCGAAGAGACGGCGAATGTAATTATATCGATTGCCGAAATTTCTAGCCTTGTTAGAGGTCTGTGCATGCAACAATTTTTGCAAATAATGTGCCCAGAATTTGCGAGTCGATTGGCTTTGCAAGCTGTCGATATTCAAGACTGGAGCCGCTAGACTCGCAAACATTGTGCATATATTATTTGCAAGAACTGTTGCATGCACAGACCTCTAACAAGCCTAGAAATTTCGGCAATCGATAGAATTACATTCGCCTTCTCTTCGCGTTTTGCTATATTTTGTCCCTTTTTCCTATAAAATCCATTTGATTACCAAGCAGACTGCCCTCCCACCACACCCTTAGAGTAAGAGACCGATCAACCCTCTGAACGGCCAACGATGACACGAGCCAATTTTCTCACATGCACTGGCGGCCTTAGTTACACTGTTTAGACTTCACGGTAGATTTTTGCGTTCACCCCGACGACGTCAATTACCAAGCTGTAGCGTGATCCGAAGATTTTCCGGGCAACACTCGGAATCCCCAAACTCGGAATGGCACTTCTTAAATTACGAGATCACTGAAAAAATTCCGCTGGAGCAACACTCGCGTTTATTAACTGCGCCAAGACTCATTCTTTTGAGCTCCGAGCGGTTGTCTTGGTGGCGCGAAACTCGCGCGCGATCGAACTTTGCAGCTTCGTTTTGTACGTCCGCGCTGCTACGATCCGCGAATATCAACGAATTCCGCAACGACCTTCCATCCCAGTGAACACCAAGTGTACTAGTAGTCAACTAAAAGAGCACTTTTTCGACTAATCGGAGTTGTGTGCGATAATCGCTAAATTCACTTTTCGATTACTTGCAGTTATCTCTACCGGATCTGAATGTTATAAACGCATAGCACGGATTTTGCGATAACCATGCCAATGATAACGCTGCGACGACATAAAGAGAACCTCCTTCCATTCAAAACTTCACATTCGCTTTTTTTAAACTCCAAAAAATACATTCTACGATGAAATAGCCTGGGGATCCATAGGGAAACATATTTTATTAATCCAGAGTATAAAAGTTATCATTTCAGCAACATTGATATAACCATAAAATGAAGTTCGTATGACAAAAAGAAAACTATATGGAAATAAGCGAACCCAGTCACGTATTGCGCATACACCACGACGCGAGGCCTGCGCTATATACAGATAT
>JAPYYZ010000039.1:0-31203 GCA_030522705.1 Eretmocerus eremicus | reverse complement strand
CCACAAAGAGTCTCCTCACCGCGAATAATTGATACGCAACGTAATCACACAGCGCAACCGTCCACATAAATAATGTTGGCTGGCGCTACTCAATGCTAACTGCGTCTCTCGTGCAGACATCTATAATTCATTGTCATTGTCTTCGAGCAGTCATTCATTTGAAGAGCAAATGCGATCGCCATTGAAGCGTGGCCGCGGCCACTGTGAAGCCATTGAGCTCTCAAATTGCCGCTTATGAGCTGCAATTTTCAGATCGTTACGAGAAACTCAAGTTTCTTCTTCTATACGTGCTTCTATAAACAGAAACGCGAAAGTCTTTGATCAATCAACTTGCGGTTGATGTGAAAATCTCACGAGTCTAAAAATAGCTCACTCTTGGAAAATGAAAATGCTCGCGTTAATTGAAGCGAAACAGCGACAGCCTATAGCCATGTTTCATAACAACACACAAACTTTCATTCGACAAACTTGGGTGAATCGTCAATTGCAGGCGGGAAATTTGAATTCACAAGACCCGGAAAGGGGTAATTTTTAAAAAAAAAAACTATTCGATTCTAGATGATTCTCCAGTTTTTCAATGAATTAGGCTGTTCCGGAGAAAAAAAAGCTCGTATCACTAGAGAAATTTCTACACAGCGGTATGAGAATGGCAGTACAAAATACAGTGATAGTCATAGCGCGCAGATCTCGCCATCGGGCCATCGGGGCCAAGTAGATAATTCCAACATTGGCCAGACGAGGCACGAACTCGCGCGTCTGGCTCATTCATTCGATTGGGCACAGGCGCATTTCCGCAGAAACGAGTTCACTCATTCTCAGCGCGGATCATCCAACACTCATCTCATTCTAAAATTGCATCCTGGAATACCTGATGAGTATCGAATGACACGATTAGAAATGACTCGCAGTTTATCGTAAGCAGTTCTATCCCAAAAGTCCAGTGTGATGCCTCTAAGAAATGACTTTGTTTGAAAAAACCGTGTACTGGCCCGCGACTCAAGGCTCCGCTGTCGCGAACCTGCTCATTGCGAATTTATACCTGTGATTATTCTGTCCGTAATTTATAATTATGCCTTGGCAGTTGAATGAAGAAGTAATGAGGTACACATAGCGAGAAAGAGAAAGAGAATCGAATGTGGGGTACTGAGCTGTCCGTGCATCTTCTATTACGCCGTTACGAAATATACGATCATAAATTTATGACCGATGAAAAACTGTCCCTTATCAAGATCAAATTCTGGTGTGACATAATATTTATGGGTATTAATTGTTTTATGAATTTTTATCTATCGAATTGTTTTATGAACTGTTGTTACTGTGTATCAGATAATATCGGAGAGTGAATCCTACAACAACAAAAAATCAAGCAAGAAAAAACCATCCCAGAATTTAGAATTATCAGACGATGGCGACCGCATCGAGTTCCAAATGCGAGGCCACGAAGGCCCAAAAACTTACATCTTCGGGTTCGATACTGGAGACGGGTGAGTCTTGCTTCGTGTGAAATGAAACGATCAAAGGCCGTGTGATTTCGATTGATTTTCTAAAAAAAAACTTGGCTGATTGCAGAAAAAATCGTCAATTTAGATTAGAGGAAAGATCAAAAGATGGAACTGTGAAGGGACACTACGGATACTACGATGCTAGAGGGAAGTTGAGGACAATCAAATACGTTGCTCGACCTGCGGAAGGCTATGAAGAAAAACATCATGTTTCGAACGTTTCATCCGAGGAAGAACGAGATAATTAGTTCAGAGATTCTAACACTATCTTGTTGTGAGTGGTTCTTCGTCGAAATATTTTGTTTCCAAGTTTCAACTGACAATGAAACTAATTTTGTTGCTAGAGTGCGGGAACGGCTAATATCGGGAGAGCACGTAAGAATTTCTACATTCATACACTTTCTCAAAATTAGCCGTTCACGCTCCGTGTGATGATTTGACAAGTATTATTGAAAAATATAATTTAGGGAAGCATTCATTATAAGATGATCAAATTTTGGACTGAAAGAGATTGTGTAGATTAAGATAGCCAGATTTGAATTCAACAGTAGTTTACTGTAACAATAACAATTTTTATAGGAAAAAAAGTGTAAATATAACACAAAAAATACAATGATTTATGTTCGTAAAAATCATTATACATACAGTACCACCGCAAGACTTTGTAAAAAATGATTATTAACATGAGGTTTTGATCACATCTTATAATGTAAATTAAGAAAATAATTGATTTACAAGAGCAAGAGTTGAAACATTTTCAACAACAAAACTCAGCTTACTTGAATCATCGTTTCATCTTCTGTTTGAATAATCAGCATCTTACTTCACTTTTTTCGTTTCTGCAGATCCGTAAGAAGAGCTCTTACTGATTTCCGACATTCCCATTATTTTGTGGAGTAATAAGAAAACTGCAAATTAAATTTTTCATGTTAAAAAAATAGTTTTATGTCGTTACTCAATAATGAATGAGATCAGAATAATTGCAGATCGGGGAAACTACTCACACAGCATAATAATTCCAACTCCTATCGAGATGTATACTGTTGAGCCTGACATGAAAAGTTTGACGAGATAATACAGCATTGGTACAAGAACAGCAGTCGCCCAAAACAAGGTATTGATAAGGGACCAGTATCGCCTTTGTAATCTAAATGGCTCTACTCTAGGCACGCCACTGGTAGCAAAAAAGTCTCCAGTCTGCATGAAACTTTCTGCCATCTTATCCTATATTAATGTTCACAAATTAGAATAAATTCTCTGGTGGAAGGTCAATTAGAACAGAGCTCTCTTACTTTGATCAAATAAGTGTCATGTAGCCATTGAGTTGCTGCTTTATCATCTTCTGGTACTGTTTCTAGAGGTATTCGGTTTATGTACATATGTGCTTCAACTTTTTTTCCTAACAGGAGATTTTTCATGGTAGGTTTTACAGTTTCGGATGGTTTGAACGCTAGTTGAATATCATAAATTGCTTTGACTTTGCCTCTAAGATGTGGCATACTAGCTATGAATCCTCTTGTTCGAGGAGTGAGATGATGTTTCAACACAGGCAAGCCTTTTTCTCTGGCAAAATCCTGACTAGCTTTGGATTTTTCTGGTGTGAAACGTGTGCCCTCGGCATACAGCAACAACTGAGAAGTCACAATTATCATTATTAGTAGATGAATATAAGGAAAGCAAAGATAAGGAATTTATTCAAAGTATACACCCACCCACATAGTGTCCGGATAATCAGCCAACTCTTTGATTTGGTCTCCAATAATTGCCTTATCCTTCTCCCAACTTCTTTCTAAGAATATACTTTCAGCAAATTTCCATGCCCAGCCAAGAGTTGGAACATATTGAATTGATTTCTTTGCATAGGCTTTACAGTTCTAGAACAATTATGATAATAGTTAATTCATACTCTATTGAATTTCATACCTAAGCTTACAACTATAATTTATTCATGTTGACATGTGACCATATTTAAAAGTTATTCTGATATAATTTGAATTAGAATTAGACATTTTTCTTTTCATGAATAAGAATGATATTAGGAATAGTTTTTCTGTTTCTACAGTTGCATATCTTAATCAAAAATTAAAGGAGGTTCTATGTAAATAAGGAATCAATCATATTGGAACTGTAGATTTCCAGTACTTACTCCAAGCATACGAATACGCTCACAGAACATCCACCCCATCAACCAATCAATTTCATAACTGTGATTCATTAGAAGGTAACCATGTTCATTCCCATAGTACTTGTCAAAATCATCTTTTTTGATGTATATAACTACATCAGTTCCTGACCACCACTCTGCCATGAACACTAATTCTAGAAATTGAGGGTGAGGTCATACTATTGATAATAATAATTAAATACATTCTTGGAGTGTACTCATACTTACGGCAGTAGAATGAGTAGCATAGATAGTAATTGATTTTCCTGTACCAGTACTTTGAAAAAGGCCTCAGTCCAAGATATAGTATGCATTGGAAGAAGTTTATAATCAATCCAGATGTGAAAAAGGTGATGGCAAACAGAAGATGTGCTATGTATGAGCGCTTAATTGCTGGTACCAGTCCCATTTTCTGATTTTGAATTTGTGCGTAATTTGTTCCAGAAAAGATGACTCTATTCTTTTACCTGAAAAATATAAAGAGAGTTGAGAAATATTTATTCTTCATAATCTAGAGCAGCAGACTATTGAAGATAAGGGTATGAAAAGAATGAGTACTGTCCAGAGTAATTGATCAATTATGGGAACTCGTTGAAATGTTTCACTTGCATGCACAGTTACTGTTCTTTTGAGTCCAATAATTTCACAACTACAGCAGAGAAAAATTTAATGAAATACAATAACAAACATCATAAAGCATGTAAGATCCAGCTCTGAAAATAAGTCTTTTCTTTGGAGAGATTCTAAGGGAAAACACATCTGTGCTCGTGTGACATAAATTCTCAACGAGACATCCTCTTGAATTGAATAATGATATACCACGCATCAAAGTTGACAATGATATCTCTCACAAACTTGACCAAGTCTCAAAATTGGATAGGTGCTATTAGTACCATATACCTATATACATCCGGTTTCTACAATTAACCGTGATGTAACACACCTTTGAAGGAATCAAGAAAGAAATTAGCCTGCAGAACTGCACCAAAATTTTCAACAATTCACGCGCACACCTTTGAAGCAGAGGGCAAAACCACGAATCAGCAAATTCCGCAACGACTCGAACTCTTGGCATTTGCCAGAGTTTACTCTGCACTCACTTATCCGCGTCAAAACAAGAGTCGTTGTCCGTATTATAGCGGTCTATATCGCAAGAAAAACGTCTACCAGAGATAATAAAGAATGCAGCAAGCTCAAGTTGAACGACTGGTAAAGTTCACGGTGAATAAGAGATGCACGAGGCGAAGATAAATCGAGAGTTCTTATCCGCGAGCACTGAACGGAGCTGCACAATCACTCGTTTGAGAAGTTCAATGGGAGCAGATTGTCGGTCTCGTGTGAAATAAAAGAAACTCGCTTTGCGAACTTGAAGAGCCACATGCACACCCACTCAGTCATCGCGAAGAGGCATTGGATCCAAGATTTTTGACTGCGGCCTCCTCGTTCCTCGTCCTCAGCTCCTCACAACTGCGACATTCTCGACGACGATGTTGTGTTGACTCGACGCCAGCGGCGCACGCACTGAATTTAGTTTAGAGACATTCACGAGTTCAAGCCAACGAATGTTGCTAGCTATCTTTCACATCGACTCATCGCCAAGGAACTCGACTTTCAAGACGACTTCTTTTTCGACTGGTCAAAGTACTTGTTATTCCAGTGCGATATTACTTGAGCTTTATGGAAGAGACTCGCGCAATGACCGAATCACCGAACTTTAGAGACTGATTCAGAATTTAGACTGATTTTTTCCCCCATTAGGCCACACCAATATGAAAGCAACACACGATTATTCAGTGTACTGATTGACTGTATCAGAACTTTAATTGCTCTGACGATACTAGGATTTTCACAGTTTGTAAGTTCTGCCAATGTGAGATAATTAATTTCCAAAAAAGCCACATCTTTTGCATTTGAGGGCTCATAACTCGTCGAGTATGGCGCTTGGGACGACATTCGATAGCTCGAATTGGAACTTTGGATTTGTCAAATGATTTTTTCGATGTAAATTATGAGAATAGTGGGTGAGCAGTGAGCACGATGAATATTAGGCCAACATTTTTTCCATGCATTGATGTTTTCTACGTTATCGACATACACATAGATGTATATAAAAAAACATTGGCCCCGAATAATGAACTTTCAACAATTATTCCACTGGTTTGAAGTGAATATTAAATTTGACAAGCCCTGGGGCTCGAATCTGAGCTTGGAATGTCGTCCGAAGCGTCTTACTCGACGAGTTACGAGACCGCAAACTCGACAGACTTGGTTGGTTTTGGAAATCAGTTATCTCCGTTCAGCAAACTCGGCAAATTGCGAATTCCTCAAATGCGATTAGTACAATTATAATTTCACCAAGATTGATTCTTATTCCACGCCGTTCGTCATTTTCACCCAAGGAGTTCAGAACACACGGATGCACCATCCGCGCCAAAGTTTGACAACCCTCTAAACACCAAAAAAAACGTCTGCTCGCAACCTGTGTGATGTGCTCCGGTTGCTCCGATTCGCTTCCAAAAGCACGTGGGCGGTCGACGACCCGCGACACTTACCAAATGGAACAACAATACCTCTCGCGTGTGCTTTGACGCTGAAAATACCGAGAAACCGCGTGCAAAATGCTCATCACATGCGCTTTTCGCGGCGAGTTCCGAAAGTGAACGGTATACAACGTGCCAAGACAATATACCTATATATAATAGTGGTGAGAGAACGCGACTCCTCGCGATCCGAGTTGAGATTGGCTTGGCGGTGTAGTGGGCGACGCAGCGCTGCAGTTTCTGCCGTCATTTGCGGCGCGACACACCCTCTAAATGTGCATTGGCGCCGGGTCGAGCGACAGGTAGCCGCAGCAGAGGCCGCGGATGCAGGCCCGGGCGTCGAAAGCGGTTTCGAGACTCCGATAGCGTCGACCTGGATCTAGAGCCCCTTCGTCGTCGCTCCCGCGCCCCGAGTCGTAGCCGCGTCGACGGCTCCTCTCATCGGTGTCATGGTGAGCCACTTGCACGTTTACTTATTTGGAATTGCACGGGCTTGCTCTCGCGCGACCCACATCTCCAGCGGCTGGGCTCTCGAGTCTGAGCTGTCCCCGGGAATAGCGCCGCATGACAATGAGACTCGTTCGATCGTTGTCGAATCTTTTCAATTTGCTAGATAGCTGGATGTTTTATGAGATGAATCACAAGGTGTACAGTGCTTAACCTGCTCGTTGAGCTGTCAAAATGGCGCTTGAGATGTGATGATTAATCGCAAAATTTTAATTGAAACTGCTTTGAGAGAGTCTGGTCAAGTTGTTTTCTCATCGGTGATATCATTATGCAGACGGAGCAACAGATGGACTGTGCCCTGGACCTTATGCGTAGGCTGCCACCCCAGCAGATCGAGAAGAATCTCAGTGATCTCATTGACCTGGTGCCCTCGCTGTGCGAAGACCTACTTTCGTCTGTTGATCAGCCTTTGAAGATAGCAAAAGATAAGGAGTCTGGCAAGGACTATCTGCTCTGTGATTACAATAGAGATGGAGACTCGTATAGGTGAGAAGAGTGTCGGCTACTCAGGATTCATTTGGTTTGTTCTGAGACTGATGAGAGCCTGTTTGTTGTGAATTTCAGGTCCCCCTGGAGTAATACCTATGATCCTCCATTGGAAGATGGCTCCATGCCTTCGGAAAGATTGAGGAAGCTAGAAATAGATGCTAATCATGCGTTTGATCAGTACCGTGAAATGTACTTTGAAGGTGGTGTTTCATCTGTGTATTTGTGGGACTTGGACCATGGTTTTGCTGGTGTTATATTAATCAAGAAAGCTGGCGATGGATCGAAGAAGATAAAAGGTTGTTGGGACTCGATTCATGTTGTTGAAGTTCAGCATAAGCCAACGAGCAGATACGCACACTATAAACTCACTTCTACAGCAATGTTGTGGTTACAAACCAATAAACATGGTTCCGGTACCATGAACTTGGGTGGAAGTCTCACAAGGCAGGTTTGTATCATCAAGACATCATTATGATAGCAGCAAACATTCTCGGTCTGCTTTTATAATGGTTTATCTCTTTGTATCAATTAAACAACAAATTTCAGGTTGAAGTAGATGCACTTGTGAGTGAAATCTCTCCGCACATAGCAAATATCGGCCGAATGGTGGAGGATATGGAAAACAAAATTAGGAATACACTAAACGAGATATATTTTGGAAAGACCAAAGATATTGTCAATGGTCTGAGGTCAGTCCAACCACTTGCAGATCAGAAACAACAAGCTATGCTGAGACAAGATTTAGCTGCAGCACTTCAAAAACGAAACGCAAATAATTGATCTCCTGATGAGCAAGAGAACTTTGATTACAATTGTGATGGAAATGAGAATGATATGAATCAAGTATAACTTGAATCTTGCACATTGAATCAACAAACTTTGTTATTATCTATAGAGATGAGAAATGTGAAATCTATTATTGAGTTACTGAAGGGTGCTCAAATATTAATCATTTTTTGAGATCAAAAGTGCAAGTACTAAGCTTGACCTGATAGGTGAGAAGTAGTTAGCTCATGTATTTCTACTAATAAAATTCATTTTGTTACAAAATTCCATCAAGGAGTTTTGGTCTGTTTTTGCAAATGAAAGACATGTTGAATCATGTTTTTTTTTAATCGAGTGATCAAATAACGCTTATTTTCACAAAAATCCTTTGCTTTATTTTCATTCCCCAAAAATTTGAAATTATAATATTCAAAGTACAATTATGATTCTATACCATAAAAAGATACTCTTAAAGTATGCATTTATCATCGTCGACTCTGAACATGAATCTTTTTTTCATCCATCATAGAAGATGTAGGAGAAAAGCTTTTATATATATTTGAGCGAAAATATTCGTTGGTTCTGAAACATGTAGTAAATTGAACGAAATTTGATATCAAATACTCACAAAACATGTATTAAACAAGAAAGACCTGGGAAAGACTGTAGTACTTATGAGTAATAAATAATTATTTTCCCTAAAGTGTGAATTAGTGACATTGGGTCAGAAAAACAATTTCAGTAAAATCGAGTGAATAATCATGTGAGCAGATTGAATTATTTTTCCTCGTGTTGGTTAGAAGTAATTAATAATTCTCACTTGAATTGCGATTTTTCGTCTTAATACTTGATAAATTACGTTAATTCGCGTTCACTACGAATTTGTCACGAACCAAATCACGCCATGATGCGTGATTATTTCATTCAACCTATGATATCACTTCTGCGCCTTACCAGAGAAGATTCATCACAAAAATAAGTGATTCGGCACATTTTTATCGATCTAGGATCGATCCTTGAGAAAAGTCTACTGAAAATATATTGTATCCTCCGCTCAAGAGTGCAGTCATTTTAGTCGGCTGAATGTTCTGACTTTCCAACAAAGTACAATTCTCTCTCTCCCTCTCTCTCTCTCTCTCTCTCTCTCTCTCTCTCTCTCTCTCTCTTCCCTATAGAAGATCTTTAGGTGAGTCATGTAAGAAACTGCAAGAATCTTTATTCATCGAAGCGTAATTTTTCTCCAATCATCAGTATCATCATTGTAAGTCATTCTTTTTGATTGATTGAATCGGTTTTCCCTCATAAATAATAAGAACACCTGCTTTTTTCGGGTCGCTGGGAATGAGTCTATTGAGTTACGTCGAATAAGGTGATGAGATGGCACAGAATTTGGAAATAGTATATTTCTATACAAGGGCGCAAAGGTTGGTTTTGGTATTTCGGGTGATGTTTTTCGTCCCGAACCGAAGCCGAGGGTCGGAACTATCACAAGGTTGTGAGAACCTACTTTTGCGGTCAAGTATCAAACATTATCTTTTGAACAATCTGCGGGCGAAATTAAAAAATCCGTGTAAAAAGAGAAGAGCACTCTTGCAAACAGAAAGCCAAATAGTATATTTAGCCATGATGGCGAAAAAGTAACTTTTTGAAAACGGAAAGAACAAGTATAATTACAATCAATGAATCGTAGGAAGATATTCGGCGAGTTTCGTGTTAAAAATACAGAAGTATAGTTTGTGTAATCTTCGAAATAATATTTTCAAGCACAATATCATTAGTGACGATGAATAAAGTCGAGGTGAAGAGAAGTCACATAATGGACTTGATTGTTGCCAGGTTTCTACACATTCCCCTATAAATACAAACACTTCGAAGTATGACATCTTCTGATGCGTATGACTCATGACATAATTTTTGATCGCTGTGCTGTTCAAGTACCGATTTCGCACAGTTTTTTTCCCAGACCAGACTATCAAAAAATAGCGTTCGACAGTCGGGAGGGAAGGCTCAGCATCCTGATGAAATTGCCACTCTCGACTTCGGCTCGGGACGGAAAATATCGCTCAGACTCCGAATACCAACTTTCCCCTCCTTATATTGAAAACTACACTACCGGTCAATAGTTTGGAAACACATAAAATAAAAGGTCCAATTTTTAAAATTCGATATTCCCAGTCTAGTTAGTCCAAAATGACTTTAGTTTAGCTCGTTTTATAGCTTTTTCTGAATACTTTAAGTACTCTCTAGGATTTTTTCGGTACAATACGACAGATTCCCGCTGAGTCAAATCGAAGCCTCGTAAAATTTCTTGAATATTGGGTCAATATTCAAACCTCTGCAAATCGAGATGATGGATCGAGATGATTCAAAAAGCATCTAAAAGCAAAAGTCAGGAACTTTAAAATCCACATTGAAAAAATTTCATAACGTCTTTCTCGTCCGAGATGTGACTTCTTCTCTGAGGGAAGTTTTCTGCCAATAAATGTCAAAATGATTCGAAAATGATGGAAAATCCGAGTGTATTCAAATGAAACCTTGTGTTCTCGTAGCTTTCATCTTATAATAGATGCTATTTATAAGAAAGCTGAGTTGTCCTGCCTAAAATATGCATTTTGACATCATTTTCGAATTATATTGACATTTTTTGACAGAAAACTTCCCTCAGAGAAGGAGTCATATCTCGGACTGAAAAGACGTCACAATGACCTTTCAACATGGATTTCAAAGCTCTTGACTTCTACTTTCCGACCCCCTTTTTTTTTAATCATCTCGATCTATCATTTTCCATTTGATTTGCAGGGGTTTGAATATTGATCCAATTTTTAAGAAATTCTACGAGGCTTCGATTTGACCCAGCGGAAATGTGTCGTGTTGTACGGAAAAAATCCTAGAAGTTGCTCAAAGTAATTAGGAAAGGCTACAAAATGAGCTAAACTAGAGCCATTTTGGATCAACTAGATCGGAAATATCGAATTTTCAAAACTGGATCTATTGACCGGTAGTGTACAATATTGCCGCACCCTGAATTGAATGCTCCCATTCGCTCTATCCGCAAAATTATCTGAAAATTGCTTACTCAGAGTGAGTAGTAAAGCAAAGATGTGTATCTTACACTTTTTCGTGAGTTTCAGTTCAACAACTCGATGAATTCGGCTTGGAATTTTCTACTACCATCATCTCTGACCATTTCCGTAGATTTTCTGCCACGTTCAATAATTTCAGACCCTTCCATGATCTACTATTCAAAAATACCCTTGAGTTGATAGAAAATACGGTAAGGTCAAGAAGTCTCGGGAAAACAATTTCAGCTCTCAATTTTCTTGAGTAAACCGCCTTCCCAACTGAGGTCCTTTCATTTGAAAAATAATTCTATTTCATTTCATCTAAAAAAGATTCTCAGTTAGTGTACCAATTTTCATGAGAATTGTGAGTAATCAAAGCTCATGTCCCATAACCACGATAATACTACTGAGAACATTTGAAATTTTTCTCCCCTCTTCTGGCATTTAAATTTCATCCAGTACTTTAAAAAATACTGCAAGTAATGTTATGTTCCAGTTATTCAAGATTTGAGTATTTAGATGAGAATTTTCTCTTTCAAAGTTCTACTATTTCACGCAATGTTTTCTCAGATAAGAATACAAACCATTGAACAGCATGTAGTGCATAAATTATTCTGGTATGATGTATAACATCATCACATTGAGTACAGTGATTATACATTTCACTCGTATAATGGAAACTCTTGGAATGTACCCTCACTTTATTGTATGATTTATTATTGACTATTTATGATTTCAAAATGCTGCAACCATTCAACAGGTCATGGCAAAAGTTGTAGGTATTTGAATTGAATACTTGGATAGGGAATCCACAATCGACTACGATTACGGCCACTATTGTTGAGGTCTTTTAGGACGGAACGATAAATTTCACAAGAAAGGTTGAAATTCATCACTTTTTGAAGTAACTATTTCTCGAACTAATCGTTGAAAAACATGAAAAATTCCACCAGGATCGTATCGAAAACAGGTGACTCAATCTCTATAACTACTCAGATATCCATATTTTATCCTATATTTCAATGCTATATCATCATGCACACGTGTGCGTGATTTCGGTACGAGGATGATTTTGAGGTAATATGAGAGCTCCGACACCCTCGTCCTCCAAGATAGCTGTGCAAGAGCCGTGTCTAATATTTTTCGAAGAAGTGGCTGTGCGCAACGGTCCGTTATACGGAAATGTCTAATCCTGCTTCTGTGAAAAGTCTTTCAACTGTTTCACCATCGGGGCACCATAGACGTGGATTATTTGTTGCAAAAGATTATTCGTTCAATATTCTGACGATGGAATCCAAACCAGGGATGCGCATTCCCTATAGTTCTCAAGAGAAAAGATATGAGTAAAAGACGGAAAGGCTTGAAACATTAAATAGGTGTTTATAACGCTCATAAAATTCTTTCACGGACGACCGCGGAAATCCGCTCTCATTTTTACACATCGGTGCACGACCAATAGTGCAATTTGTGGTCAGTGCATTTAGCTCTTGTGGGACCTCACGCGAAACAATGATTTTCAACAGAATCGTTACATTGGATTTGATGGTCAAATAACCGTCATCAACGTGGTTATTCTTTAATTATTCTTTCTACCATTGAAAGTAAGCCGATGGGGTATATTTCCTCTTGCTCATGTTCAAAATGGTTGAATATTTCACTAAGGCCTCACAGGTCATTTTAGATAGATTTCATCACCAAATGAGGTCGATATCAGGCTGTAGGAAAAATACTTATCACATGTTGCATGAGAAGACTTGTTTTGTGAGTAAGTAACGTTATGATTATTTGACAGGTATCTTCCTGATTAGACAGAATTAAATAAACCTATACGGAAATCCACGATGGTTATCAATAAGCTAAGTATCAAAAATTGAACGAACAAGAGCAATTCAAGTACTCAGTTTTATTAATCAAGTGGTCTTGGAAAAACCTCCTCAGATCAATTTTTTTACAACGATGTTATAAACAAGTCTTCTGGTTTAGTTGTTTCATGATTCATCACTTCAATATATGTAATCAATCACTCTCATCTAAAAGGAAAATTAGACGCATTACATTGCTCATATTCATTACATTTGTAGAAAAAATGCATCAATTTTCGTTTCACGTTGAGTCTATTTATTAGAAAATTCATTTAAAAAATTCTCTCCATTAAATACAGTTGCTAATGATTCACGACTATGCTGTTTCATTACTGTAAAATTACTTTGATCATCACAAGAGCAATCAACAAAACAAAACAACTTACTGCCCCGAAAAACATGTATTTTATAAATTTGCAAAAAAATTGTTTCGCTCGGCAGTAGACACGATTTTTCTAGGTCTTAATTGGGCGTAAGCATCTGTTTTTCGTCTCCTTAATAGATGTGGTAATAAATTATAAATCTGTCATTGTAAAACAGAAAGAGCACGTTGCTTGTTACAGGAAATGATGTCACAACTTTTCCTTGAACTTCACATGAAATTAGCACTTGGTGAAATCTTTTTGATGTTCACTGACGCTCATAGAAATGAGGAGAAATGAAAAATGCAACATGTTTCTCAACTAACAAACAACACACCCAGCGTGTCTGCGCGTGTGCGTGTCAAGTTTTTGCTGTGTAAAAATGTGTACATCAGTGTAAATTTGTGTATGAATGTCAGAGTATCTGTTTGTGTTTTGTGTATTACAAAGTGCAAGTGTGTATAGTTTTTAAAACTGGGATGCACACTCTTTTTATGTAAGCCCAGCCCCCACTTGTGATGCGTTCAAACTTCTTTGTGAGTTTAGCTTTTCCTTTCAGATAATAATAAGAAAGTAAGTAGGAATTACTTTATTAAAAAGATGCATTTTACTCCGCTATTGAGTTTTGGCAGGTTGAAACTGATGACTCATTTCGACATTCTTGAGAATGATGAAATGTGTACAAGCTGAGCAAGTAATTCAACACTTCGGTAGACACTGACCAAAATCTGAATACCTAGTCCGAATTAACAAAACATACCCAGCCAACGATTGCCTCATACAAGGTAAAAAAAGGTAAAATGAGTCAACAGTTTCAGAAAGCGATTACTTGTCGATGGAAGTGTTGGTTTTAATAGCAATCACCACTTCTTCACCACAGGCCTTGAGCACCGTACACTAAAATTCAAGAAAAGGGCAATGAATTAATAAGATGGAAAATTGAGATGGAAATTCAACTGAAGCATTCAACTTACGAGTAAATCTTTGCCAGCATCGTATTCACTACGAAGCTGAACACCTAGTTCGCCATCGGGTACCTTGAGATCCTCACGTAAGTCTCCATTATCAGCCATCAAAGTGAGATAGCCGTCATCGGAGATATCTGTCAACTATAACAACACAGGATGCATTAGATATTATTCATTGAAAGCGAGTTCAAAAAATGGGTAATCAAGACGATTACCTGATAGTCCTCTCGTTTGACGAATGGCACATCCATATTGTGTGTGGAGGGGCAGATATCTTCATACTTTTTGGCTGAGAAGATATCGATGCCCACAAGATGGACCTTAGCATGTCCGTGTTTACCAGTCTTGGATGTGGACATTTCCACAATCTTGCAGGGTCTGCTTTTCAACATAACGAAACCGTTCTTTCGCAAGGCCGAGCATTGCATGGGGTATGTGACCGAAGCACCGGAGTCTCCGGTCTCGAAGTGAGTGTCCTCGATGTCTGCCATGGTTAGTTACGGTGCTTCTGTGGAGCAGAACGAAAATCCAAAGCGATTAGTCAGAGTCATCAACCAGGGCACAGCGAGATCAGCCGCAGACGAATTTCTCCGAATCGCGAAACAATGCGAGTCGGCACCGAACGGTCACATCGACGCCCCGAAGAAGAAGCTCCCAAGGCATAGTTAACGCGCGGTTCTCGGCGACGCTCCGCACCGGGTGCACGGCGACCGGGATGACACGTAAAAGCGGGCTCCCAAATCTCTCCTTCTCTCTCGCTCTCGCGCGCGCCGATCGCGACCATGTGGCACACGCGGGTCCGCACCGCGAACTTGGTGCAGCCTCCGTCCCGGCACCAAACCCCGCGTCTTCGAGCACCTCCGTGGTCCTGAACTCCTGGCCCCGCAGTAATCACCTCGCGACCGCCTTGAACCGCACTCAAGCCGAGAAACCAGCTCGTCCTGGGTACCCGGGTCCGAGCTAACCAAACATATCGGGTGACACGGCGCTGCTACAAAACCCGGGATGATAGGTAACGCGAATCAGCCGGTCTCGGGGAGCGTCACCGAGTCGAAGCTTCCCGAGCTGGTGCACACGCGTGAGAGGGTGGTGTCGACGGGATCAGCAGGAGCCGGTGAACGAACCTGGAGAGCCGATAGAGTCCGGATTTGGGAGAGCGCGGGCGAGCGGATCAGCGCAGCTGCGGCGGCCGCAGGCGGTGGCGGTCCGTCTCTCAGACCGGTAGGTCCCCGCGGGCGCGATTCTCGTCGATACGAACCAGGTCTCGGGTGCGGCGCTTTCGGGGGGCGGCTCGGCTGTACAACCAGGTCGACGATCTCGCTGTTTGTTCGCCGATAATTTAGTGGTCCGCCCGCAGATATACTCACATGTGATCAAAATGGACACTCTAACCAGAAGAGCCTCGGCAGACTGGAGTTTTCGAGCGCATGCGCGACTTTTCGCGAATCCGGCAAGACCGGGGCGGTGATCAGGCGAAGGTGCGCGCAACGCACGGGAGATGCGCGGCGGTGCTACGGGCTCGGCGAGAGCCGGAACAGGGACGACGCCGGTGTCAGGTAGCGACCTCTGGTGAAAGCGGCCCGAGCAGTTCCGGCATTCCTCGCTTCGGGCGATTTCTTTTCCCGCGCGATAGTCTCGGCGGCCTGGTGCGCGTCGTCCACGAGACGTTGCAGTCGAGAACTCGCCGAGGGAGTTGCCATGGCCGCGACGCGGGGATAGGATGTTTCCTTCGGGAAGGAGGTAGCTAGTGGTCCTCGGCGAGGAGGTTCGCGAGGTAGCCACGTCAGTTGGTCGGTTGCCGTGTCATCGCACGTGGTCCCAAGGTCCCGCGAGGACCCGCGCCGGTAGTCGCGGAGCTTTCGCCGTTCGCTCCTTTTTCGTACCTGGTGCAACAGCCCTGTCTCGCCGGCAAGGCAGAACCCTGCTTATCCGTGAGTACGAATTTTCGCGGGGTCATCGCGATTCGCGAGACCATTGATAACTCACGTATTTTTGACTTTTTTCGTCAGGTCGAGAGGATGGCTGGTGATCCAGAGCTTCTGCCTTGCAGCTTCCAGTTTCACAGTTTCTGCGACCAGGTCGGGCAGCTGAAACTCCACTGCCAGTTCATTAAAATGGAGAGGAGCCTGTTCCTGTGGGTTGGCGACTTTGCTGAGCAAAACTTAAGCGACCTGGCCCTGGCCTTTGCGATGGACAGTCAGCAGCCAAAGAAGCCTGTGCTCACTACAAAGATTATGGGACCTGTCGCCGATGAGGTATCCACTAATCTTGCCACTAGGTTGTCAAAAAGATCCGGATTATCCACCTACGTTAGTTTCAATGTACCTGTTGATAATCTTTCATTACCCAATGTGGAGAGGAGAATCAATGAGGAGCTCAGTAAGCATCCTGAACTTTTGACATCGTGATGTTGATCACGATGAGTCTTATAACGTATTCCATTTCTTAGGTTACAGAAATTAGGTATTTAAGTTGTAAAAAGTTTTGTATTTACTTATTTATACACATTACAAAATAAAACATTGTTAATTTTTGATTTCCATGCTATTACTGGCAACTACTAGTTCTATCCAATAATAGATTACATCCTCAACAACATAATTTTTCCACATACATACAATTGATCAACTCATACATCATTTCTGTAACATTGAGCTTCCATTTTGATTTCAAAATTCATTATAAAACTTATGCCGCTTCATCATTTACTTTATGATCTACACTGAGTAGAATTTCATGGTTTATCGGATCATTCACCGATAAGTATCTAAATCTCATTTGAGTTGAATAAAACCAGTCTAAGAGGAAGATCATTCATTCAATCATAGGAATCAGCATCTTCTATTTCTTCATCTAGGACCAAATGCTATTCTTCCTCTTTATCGATAGTATACTTGTCCGTTAGATAACCAGTGCCTCGGGTATCACCCAGCCAGGGATATTTATTGGGACATTCCCTACATGTTTCCATGTACCTAAATCAAAAGTATATCCTTGGTTATTTTCATCCCCAATGGACCATCATTATCATTATCAAAAAAACTACTCACCTTGTTGAAGAGATATTGGAGTCGGGTGGTTTGAAGTCAAGAGCACATTTGTTTGCATTATTACAAGGTGGCTCGGGTACATTTTCCTTCTTCTTGCATGACCATCCATCAAAATTATGCAATCCATTGATGGGTTTGGGATCTGTCATCCAAGTTAAGGCTTGTGTGGCTGTTACAAAGTAAACATCAGGCCTGTGAATTGAACAAAAATCATGCTATAACATACAATATCACTGAAAATAGTGATAGCAAACAAATTGAAGATCCTTACAAAGTTACAGCCCAGTCAAGGAATTTACCCAAGCCCTTCTCAAGTTCCTTGATTTGGAACCAGTTTGTGTGGAAGGGCATCATGTAAGGGGCGCGATTCTGGTCGTAGTACCGGCTAAAATCTTCCCGTAACCACTCGTACACTTCATCGGCGTCGTGGCTGTGGAGAACGCATTGGTCCAAGTAAGGGCAGTGTCCTCCTTCATAAGTCTCCACGTAGTGAGTGTTGAGAGGGATTTCCCATACACCTGATGGCATAAGTTCAGACGAATGAGACAATTTTTACTGGCATTTGTCCATTATCAACGAGATTATCAATCACGAGACTCGGTTAATAATGATCAATACAAACCTGGGAAAGATTTGGTAGGGCAAGTGCCAGCTTTGCATTCATGGGGTATTTTATAGTCGAGTGTGTACGGCCAAATAGGAACCTTGCTGGGCGAGACACCGATACTGCTGTCGTAAATGTAGCCGTGGTCTTCCATAACTTTGTACTGGGTATTGCGACCTGGTTTTAAATATGGTGCGCGCATACCAACCACCTCGTTGCTCGATATATTACTGAAGTGTCTCAAGATCTCTCGCATGCCAATCATTTCGGTGACCCAATCGTCATAGCTCTTGTCTTCCAACCCTTTCTGGAGCCTGGAAAAATTCAACAATATATTCATTCATTTTTGTCCTCCCCCTTCTTCTTCCTTTCCTTCTCTACAGAGCTTTAATATGATTATTCATTTACCAAATTTATTTGGTCAGTTATCTCAACCGAAATCAATCGTTGAACGATTTCTCTAGAACGACGCGTTTGTGTTTTTAGAAAACATAAAAATGTCTTTTTCAAAATGACCAAGTGATTCTTAGTAGCACAATGTGAGCTCGACACGCCTCGTTAACATGGTTTTCTACGTAAAATTTCTCGCGAAACGGGCTGTTCTATCGTATTATTAACGCGCCAAAGAAGCAAAAATACTGTCTGATGTATAATTCTATTGCTACGCTTGTAGCACCAACAAATACATAAACGGATAACGATGAAAAATGTCATCCAACCTGTGAGTTTACGAGCATTGAGTTTAAATTCATAATCGCAATTGATGGGGGATTGATTTAGTGTCGAGAAACTGGAATATTATACAGGCGAACCTCATCCGTATTCGGGAATAGGCAAATGATTCCTAATCGAAGTATTCCGATCAGAATAATGCTTTTACGTATTTGCCATGCGAACAAGGAGGTTTGTGTACATATTAGAAATCGCATTTCGCTTGATTTTCAGTACACTCCCCTTACCAGTGCACCATTTTATTCTCAAACGTTATCAAGATACTTTTGAAGAGAATCAAAATCTATAAGTTTTCATCAGGTGGAACCCAAGTTACACCCACATAGAAAAACTAGGCCTAGAGGAAGACATCTAAATCGATTACTTAGAAAACGTAATGCACTGATCAAGACAACTGGTTTCTTCTCCCCCTTCCTCTCGATGTACATTCTATGGGGTCGCCATAGGATTCGCTTGAGTATTTTGAAGAGAAATTTTTTCTGTTATCCGAAAGCTCCAAAGCATGGCTGTATAAGAACCACTGAACGATCGATTTTAGTGTCCAAAACTATTGAGATATAATTTTCAAGTGATAATTAAATGATCTAAAGCTGGGGAGATCTGATCGAACAACTTTGGTAAAAACGTGATACGAACCCTGTTGGAAATGGACGAAGATTCGTCACAGCCTATTGACGAGTCATTATTTTTCCTCTGTCTCAAACGAAAGGTATTGTGCAGTCGTTTTTGCTCTCTCAAAAAGAAAGCTAGTCGATCTGTGTTAAAAAAAATTTCGAACCCCCTTTATGAATTTTTTTCGAAATTCCTTCACTGATTTTCACCGGATTCTACACATTTCCCACATCTTCTTGTTCTGCTTGACGAGAAATCTCTATTGGCGCTTTTCATTTTTTCAGACCATCTATAAAGTATACATGGGGTATTGATACTTGTGCGTGTGTACGTGTGGTGTCTAACGAAACTTCTATACGGAAGTCAATCTTTTTACTTGACATTTTGAAATTTTTTTTTAAACCAAGTCAATCTCTTTCAAGTTAAATTTTGTACCTTATGAATTTCATACTATACCACACATCATCTGAATTTTTCAGTGTACCTCATTTTCAACTTTGATTCACCCTGAAATTTTGACTTTATTCCCTTCCTCACTCTTGAAACAAGTTTAATTCTCCCACGCTTTCTCCACTTATCAACTCATAATCTTAATCTGGATCATATATGGACCTTCAGTTTCGTTTTATTAGAGAAAGATTTGAAAAAAATCTTCCTCTTGTAACTTTCCACTTTTTTATCGATTTATCAACTGAGAATTTCGATTTAAACTTTATTCGTGCTCATTTGAGTTCATTTTGGGACTTCTTCATTCTGTCATGAAAAAACGTGAAAAGTTCCTTTTGACGTCAACAATTTTGCTCTATTGATTGTTCAACTCAGGAATTCCAAAATTAGCTCTTATTTGGCTCTGTTCAGTCTACTCTGTCTACTCTTCAAAGGTACAGCACGGAACATGGAAAAACCCATATTCCGATGCTTCATCCGAAGATTTCTACTCGTGTGCCTAAGATTTTCTCATTTTCAAGTTAATACTCGAGTCAACTTGCTGAGATGGATTAAAATTTGCACTTGTTAATCTTTGAGCATCTTGACTGTTCTTTGGAGACATGCCGACGTTCAAATTTATCAATGCAAGTATTCTACCAGTGTTAATAGCTCCAAACTTTCAGAGTCTTGGATTGTATAACTGATCTGAATCTAGTTGAATGAATCATCCGTTCTGCATCATCGAGATTTTATCCGATGAATGAAGTCCTCCGGAGAAAAGTAAAAACCACAGTCAACTTTTTTCGTCGACAAGTCGTACATTCATCTCGAGCAAGTTCTCCAGTCTCGCTCCCAGTGGCGCGGTCCTCTCTTCGTTGTATAGGTAGTTCATTCTCAACCCGAATTTATGGTCCAAAGTCAGCGTCCCAAGGCAATATCTCAAAAGGCGAAGTCACGCTTGAGTCACTCTCCCGTTTCTCCCCACTAACTCCACCGACTCGTAAATTTTTTTTTCAATTCTGAATAGTTTATGGGAGGTCCAAGGTTAATCAACTTACGAGATGGTTTCTGTTGCAATCTCATGGCCGTCGTGAGCCAGACTCTGGACCATGTTGTAGTTGCAGTACTCGTGCGAGATGAAGAAGGTACCTCTCAGAGGACAATTGTTTGGATTTGCTCTGTTTGAGAAGATTTTCTGATAGTGGTCAAAGTTGTTGTGGTTGACTGCCCCATCGAAAGTCAGCAGAATCATTTGTGGCGTCTATGGTTTTGAAAGAGAATCATCAATTTCATCATGTATCTTCTCAAACACACGTCTCTAGAATATCATTATATAGTGTGAAGGTATACTTCGGTTGGCCTCAAGCCTCCGGGGATGAGCGTGCCATCTCGAGAGCAGAAACAGTATGGTAGCGAACACTTGGATGGTTCGCATCTTTCCGCAAGATCAGTCGGTGTTTCCGTCACTGGTGCAGGTGCTAATGATTCAGTGTTTGAGATTAAATCCATGAGTTATGAATTTCATTTTATCCAGATTAAAAAGGAAAATACATACTTGCTGCAATTGGACCACATCGAGCTTCATTCTTGAATGTGCAAAACTTGCTTATGTCGTCGAAGTGTAGGCCTGATGGACATCGATTCAAGTAAGGATAGCCATCGACACACTATTGTAAACGAGATTGATTGATGTCATTCCAAATTCTGGTGAATGGTTTAAGGAGATTCCCAAATCACGCGTTCAAAAATCCTAGGTCGCGATTAGTGAAAAGTGCATAAGTTGCAGTGATTCGTCATCTTCTTAGAGTAGGAGTGACGTGTATGTTACCACTTTCTCGAATTTAAATTGATGGGAGAAGGTGAGAAGAAGATTGGTTAGTGGTCAATTACCATAACTCGTTTACCCAAACTTGCCTCGATCTACTTGCTGATTTAGAATATAAAATGCCCGATTCACACAGCCCCTCAAGCTTTCCAAAAAATTACCTTTCTCGAAAAAATTCCATTCATATTAGCTAAAATGATTGAAAAATTGAGACAAAGAAATTATTTTCTCAAGATTTGTTTCTAATCATTACATCTGTTTCGGCGGCGGCCATATTGGCCCATTTAATTATTTATTTGAGATGCGGCCATATTGGCTCTCCGCTGCCATCTAATTCAACACGGAGGTTTACTCCCAATAGTTTGAGCTCACCCAAAAAATTATTTTATTCATCTTCACAGTTGGATAACTTGGAGCCAGTTTGTCGTAGAGGAGTTCTATTACGATTAGCCCATTTTGAAGCTCTGAGCAGGAGCTTTCAAATGTATCATTGCTATTTTCCGGATAATGGATCAGCTTTGAGCGATATGAGATGGAAAAAGGTCAAATTTTCACTATTTCCACAGGTTTTTCTTGGCCCCTGCATTTTTCAGAGGTATCACTGGATCAGTATCAAACCAAAACCATCTGAAAGGGCAAGTCAAGATCTCGTGCTCGGAAGTCTTTGTGAGTCCTTCCTAGTCTAAAACATGGCTGTTTTACCGAGGGAAAATTTTCATCGAGAAAAGTCGCCATAGTCCAGGAATGACGGAAAGATGTATAATTCGGCGGCTAAAACGTTATCATGTCCTAATATTTCGCTCAGTATGAATATTCTCCATCAGAAATCATCATGGTTCCCTCCAAGAACTAAACTCTTTCATTGTTCCTGAATTATCGTGACCTTTCTCGAGATGAATCTTTCCTCAGAAAAACAGCCACACCTTAGACTAGAAAGACTTCTAAAAACGTATATTCAAGCTCTTTCAGACTTGCACTTTCAGATGGCTTAGGTTCGATATTGATCCAATGATACCTCTGGAAAATGCAAGGGGCCAAAAGAACCTGTGGAAGTAGTGAAAATTTGACCTTTTCCCATCTCATATCGCTCAAAGCTGATTCATTACCTGGAAAATAACAATAACATATTTGAAAGCTCATCTTCAGAGCTTCAAAATAAGCTAATGGTAAGTAGAACTCCTCTGGGACAAACTGGCTCCATGCTATTCAACTGTGAAGATGAATAAAATAATTTTTTGGGTGAGCTTAAACTATTGACCGGTAGTGTATATAGTTACTCGTCTTTGGATAATCCTCCTACGAATATTGGTTTGCTGTATCAGTTCATAAAAAACATGAGCACGAGTGTCAAAAACTATCAAAGATATTGGAAACCTAAGCTCGGGAAACTCGTCCCAGTAACCATTCTGCTTCTGTCAAACCGATGGAATATCCAGAATATTCAAATTACCCTTAGAACCATAACACTTTTCTGTCTATTGGATACAGATTGATTTTAGAGCTTTAAAAAAAAGAGAGATAGAAAGTGATAGTGATAGTGATTGAATCTGGATCCTTTCGTGCACAAATTATCGGAATCGCTTTGTTCTGACCTTGGAAGAACACCTCGAGAACCTAGAATTCCATCGATGTCTGGATGGCTTATGATACAACAACTGCTGATTTCAAGACTTCTACATATCCAGAAAAAAAATCTGACCGAATTCAATGATTTTTGAGGAAACCCCTGCAGGTTGTTTCGTTCTAATTTCTTCGAAAAGGACGTCTTATAGCAAAGTCATGCGTAATTGATAATTTTTCAACGTATTGAGAACTTTTTTCTACAACTCAGTCTGTGAATTTGCTCTTGAGGAGTTTTTTCCTGTACGCGTGATACGTCACGTTTCTTCATAGGTACAAATTACAATCTCATCTTCAGTTAATCCAAGATGTCGCTTTCATGTCCCTTTTTACACGAGTCCATTCAAATGTGTGCGGGCTCAAAAGGAGAGTTATTGTAACTTGAGAAAAATGGTTATCACTCTCTTTGAGACTGTTTTTGGAACTTTTGCTGATATTTTACAGTACTTCGCAGTACAAAAGTATGAAAAGTTCCAATCACAAAGTTTCTCGTTTTTCAAATGAATCAACTTTCGAATTTTACGTTAACTACTTCGATATGCCAAAGCAGTTATTTCACAATAAATCATTAAGAACACTCGTTCACGATTTGAGAATCACTTCATGCTCATGAGTCTTCATTCGCAACCATATAGTCAGTGAATCTTTTGTTTCAATGGGTTTCCCGATAATGTCAAAGTGGAATTTTGATGGATCGTTAGCGAGTAATCTTGTCAAGCGCCAAGCAATTTGGAAGAGACAATTTCAGAATCAAGCAGGACGAGCTCATTAAATTCAATCGAGAATCCCGTATCCATTTACTTCAATCACCAGCTCGTAAAATCGACGAAAATAGAAAGCAACCGATCCAAAAGTATTAAATACTCGGATTCGAAAAAGTCCTCTCTCGGGTGCCCATAGCAAACTGCATAAAATCTCGGATGCGCTAAATTTAGCTCGTTTCTCCACGAGAGCTCGCGAGATTTCCAACATACCTCGGCGACGCACAGCTCGAGAGTGAAACTGTCGTCTCGCGTATGCGCTCACAATATCTGCTCACCATACGACACAAGTCTCTCACCTGATAAAATCTTCTACAAGTCGCGGGATCGGCATAATTTCCATTTCCTTGGCCCTCGGGGCACTTGAACTCCTCGTCCTTCTTCTGCTGATCCGTCTGACCATTTCTGCTGCTCTGACCCTCGACTGCATACACACACGTGGAATCGCAGCGTGCAAACATGTAAGAGCAAAAAAAACACATTTAGCAATGCGGCACAAGTAGAGAGAGAGAGAGAGAACGGCGCTCGTTAATCAGCGCGCGAGAAATTTCATTGTCGACTCCTATAAGGTGGTACAATGGGAAACGGCCTCAGGCCTCAACACACGCCAATGGGAAATTGTTCAAACGATGACAACGGCGGGCTCGCGGGCGCGCACGACAGAGAGAAATTCCGAGACTTATGCGAGAAAGCGCGCGATAGTTCCGCTGCTGCACTGTGTACATATCCACTGAGCTACATTATAGGTATGGGTATATACTTGGTATGGAGCATAGCTCGCGTGCGGACTTTTGCAGTTAGTGCCTATGGCGAATGGATGTGCGAAACTTGAACGCGTCGCGCAAAACATTTCTAATCACGGGGTAGGCGGTTGTGTGTTAGCGCGTTTCCAGGCTCCGCGTGTTTTCATTATACCGATCTTCAGTTGCACGCAGGTCCTGCGACCTGTGTCCACTACGCTCGCAATCGTTGTGTATGCGTGGCAAGTGCGCGGCCCAATTTGACGTTGAGTAATTTTGGCTCGATTGCGGGTAGTATAACGGTAACGATCTCTTATTAGGCGCACTCTCTGCGCATAGCCAAATTACTTGCTCTAGTGAATCTTGCATTGATGTGGGTGCCAGCATGCGGATCAGAAAAAGACTCTGGTAGAATTTCATTCGTGCATTCTTATGTGATTTACTTCGATCTTTGAAAGTTGATTTTTATTGATAGAGTCTCTATCACGTGGTTGGAAGTATCATAGTTGGTGATAACACTGGAGAAGCATTTTCGAATCTGAATGACATGTTTGGAAAAACATGTATACATAAAGATGTATTCAAAATTTTTCCCATCTTTTACTAATATTCCTCTAAACTCTGAGTTACTCTTTTACTATACGGAATCTTCTTGGACTCAGAACCGCGCTTCTAACTCGTAGAATGTATTTCTTGGGCGAAGGATTCGGTGGACGCAGTATGAGAAGAATCAAGATTAGCGTTATGAAAATATTTTTTTTTCTTCATTTATTTTTTCATGCGAGTACTTTTTTTCTTATGTATTTTTTTGGTTGTCTGCCCTAAAAGAGTTCTATTCCCATAGCTCTTTAGACTCTCTTTCCCAAATCACACGATTAAATTATTGCCCTGATTTTCGACAAAAAAAAACTTTCGCCTTCAGCTCGAATCAAAAAATATCACTCGGACGACGGCGGACACCAACTTTTCTTCTTTTGTATCAGAAAGCTACGATTTGATAGTGAGTCTCCACCCATGGCCCAATATGTTTCTTGTGTGGACAGAGGGCTTTTAAAATTTCCCCATTTATTACAAGAAAATAATCCTCCATTATTGGAAAACGGCTTTGTCCAATATATTGGTTGCGGTAGTGAACGCGTTCAAATTTGCTTGAAATTGTGTTGAAGTATTCTTCTTCGCGTACTATCATTTCCTCAACACTTTCCTGGCGGTTCTTCAATAAAGGGTATACACTTTTGAAACCTCATCAAGGCGACTAGAAACATTTTTGATCTTACTGATCCGCATTTCTCCCATATTTACGCTGACTCCCATATTTAGCAAAAAGTAATCCAATACCCTGAAGAAAGATAAATCAGATGAAACATTCTCCCAAAAAATGTATTTTAGCATTCACTGAGGCGACTTGGAGAGACCGATTATAAGGTTTGAAGTATCCTAATCTAAGATTTGAATTGGTCTCTTTCTACCATTACCATAACTCAAATCTACAGTCCCAGATGTTGTATCTGGTGGCATATCTGAGTTGGAGTTGAATGATTGCTCATACTACTTGCGAATGGAAAATTAAAATGTATAGCTGGATGAGATCCGCGTTGACTACATGGTCCCTAACCTTCAATTATCTCTTTTGAGGCATCACACAAATCTTCCTTATAGGAAGTACATTTATGGAAACGAAGAAGAAATCTTTTTCGTGACTTTCAACAGGATACTCTTTGTCCACTATATGAGCTTTCGATGTTTTGAAGTAGTATCCATATTGAATCTCACAAATACTTCATCGGTTCATTGCCTTATTATATTTTCTCTGTCTTGCGTTTTTGCATTATGAAACGACCAGAATTGAATTCATGAACCAAAATATGCAGAGCAATGTTGATCCAATTAAAACACGATATTATGCAAAGCCATTATTTTGAAAGAAAAATAACTTTGTTGACAATCGGTTTTCTAAGTTTTGCAACAATTTTTGATGCACCAGCTCGATTTTGACTATCAACGTTGCGAGGTTGATTGCATTCTCAACTGTATTCAGAAATCATCATTAAGTGAAAATTAGTCACCCGGAAAACTCTTTTTGCAATATAAGTTTTGTGAGAACCCATGTTTGCATAGATCCTCAGTCCGGTTTACGTAAAGATCTTTTCGATCTTTAGTTGTAAAATTACCGTTTTTGAAGATTCTTTGTCGCTTTTCACAGACATCTGAACCATGTCAGCCAATCTCTGAGTTTGTAAACACTGTCAAGTTACATTTCATATCATTTATCGAACACAGTTTGCGTATTGTATATATCAACTAGCAGTGTTTTGAAATTTCACAAAGAAATTTCTTCAAAGATGGTGGAATTTGAAAATAATATTTGACCAAGGAATCTCATTGATTGATAGAAAATTGAATGTTTGCTTTTCGTGTCCATTATACGTACAAAGCCATTCTTTTAACAAATTATGAAGACCGTGAATTTATGATATCACCGAAGAAAATCAAAGGATTACGATATATCTAGTACAGTTTTCTCTTAAATAAATACTCTATTGAAGTAAAAAATTGAGCCTTTCTGAAGATTTTCGAGGCAAGCAAAATTTAGTGGAACAATTTCGGGAATGAAGCAAAGAATACAAGAGCTCCCTATTATTGTCACTCGAGCTGTCAAAGTTTCATCATATTGAAGTAAAACATGAGTAATCCAAAGGATTTTTTCCTTGGCAATGATCTAATGTAATAGTTGGAATATAGTTTGCAAATATACTGTGGTGATTCTAATAAATAACAAACGCAATTGCTACAAACGTTTGATCAGATCAGTTATATCAAACAATGTCAAATTTTAAATTCCAACAACGTTTCCATTCCTCAACCAAATTGAAGATCGATGAATTTATCCAATTTCGAGCTGAAAACATCGATTGAGCAACGCATAAATTGAGGGTCTCAAAAAATCAGTGGTAATAGTTGATATTGAGCTGTTAAAGTATTCGTTGAGGAAATATTGACCGAGCTTGTTATGAAATTCGCACGTTGATTGTCATGAATAAGGTGTCCGCTCTTAAGAATTTATAGACCAAAAATTTGAGTGTCTCGGGGTACTATGAATTGATCACCGAAAGTCATAAACAGTCTATCAAGATGGTTCTAGAGGTGGACTATGTTAACAGTATAGAATGGGAAATCTTTTTGAATGAATTTGTGATTGAGTGAATGAATGAATGATTGAATGGACGACCAAGTGTACATGTGCACACTCATGCGATAGATAAAATAGTGATGAATTCGATGAATATCAGATCAGCAAGTATAAGATAATCGCTCATCGTCTTTCCTTCCATCTTCCATTCACTAAAAGTTGCACATCCAGCTCGAAAATTTCTGACTCGTCGTGCCCACGTCTCTCAAATATGAATATCAAAACCCACGTACATATGTTCACTCGATAGTTTGTACGATTATTGAGAATTCAAGATTGGCCATTCAATATCCAAATCTGAAAAATCACCGAAAATCAAAAAAATGCCTGCTTCATGGTCGACTGAAAAACTTGCTTCGACTCAGCATCTACCCCCAGTTCCAAAATTCTACCTCGAAACTCGGAAAACCTTCCGCGATCCGACAGAATCCGACGAGCACATGCCGTCCACGCGCACACGCCCGATGAAAATCTTGACATACGGATCACAGCGCCTCCACTCGGTCCGAAATCGGCAAAGACGCCGTGGATCGCCTGCACCATGTCACCTCGTCGACCAATATACAAGTGAAAAGTGAAGGTTCGGCCGCGACGACAGGTGGACGCGCACAAGCTCTACCATTCATGTATACCACCCAACTCCACAAAATCAAGTGGCTATAGGACAGTCCCAACTTGGAAAACGAAAACATACATATCGATTGCAAATGAGTACAAAGCTTTACGAACCGTATGCGATAGCGAGAAGCAGGAGAGGGAGCAAGTGCAGCGCACGGGGCCCAGGCCCGACGAAAAAGCGGCCCATTCTCCAGCGTCTGCGGCACTCTACTGAGAGGCCCGCGCTATAATTCTCGACGCGACGTATATTTCTCGCTGCTCGCGAGTGTGCTGAGGCCCACCTCTCCCGAGCCAACAGCCCATTGGCTGACCACTTTCTACACCGGGCCCCGATCGTATATATACATAGTCGCCGTATCGAGCGCCGCTCGAGCCCCGCACTATCTGTATACTCGATCCTTCTCGTTCTCTAGATCGCTATGGATTTTTCGCCTGCACTACTCGGTCAAGTTTAAAGTCTATTAGTGCCCGAGAAAGGCAGAAGGAGACTTGGCTCGCATGTGTCGCGTGCGCTGGAAAATTTTTGAAGATTTTTGGGGTTTGGAGGGATCGTGAGGAGCGAGATGCTGGGAGGATTTTGTGGAGGAGCGAGAGATGTTCCGCAGCGGTCAGCGAGCCCGGGAACCTGTTTTTCTGACGCCCTGTAATCCCGAGGAGGCAAAAAGACCGCCCAAATGAGCATCGAAAGTGCAATGATCTTTGCGCCCGTGTACCGCACGCGTGCACGCTGCTGTTGCATCGACTCGAAGTAATGAAGCTCGCGCGAGGCTGATACGAGTTTCTTTGCTCATGGATTCCTTGCCGGCTTCCGAGACTTGGGCTCAACGGAGATTTTCTAGACCCAGACACCACGGTTTCTTATGTGAAAATATTCAGTGGACGGCATCCTCATTGATTTTTCGGTACTCTAGCATGAGATTCTAGAAATCGAAAATTTGTATCAAGATGTTCATCTCTTTAAATTTCGAAACCTTTCTCACAAAATGTAGAGGATTTCTAGGAAAATCAAAAATCGAGAGAATAAACAGCATTTTTTGATATATTGTGCGGAAAATTTGACTGTTTTTACGGGTTATCGAATACCTTTTTCGCACAGTATATATTGAAAAATAATGTTCGATACTAGCGCGGAGTGGTTTCCGCGTTCCCGTAATGATTAAGACCCTCGCCTTCGGCTCGGGCCTAAAAAAATCACTCGACATGCAGAAACCAATGTCTCCGAACTTTTACACAAAATTACGAATGCTCTTCAGAATCAATGCAAAGGTCGACTAATTTGTAGAGAAAAACATCAGCTGCATTTGTCCAGTATATCATCCAAAGCATCAAAACAAGTTACAGGCTGGAATAAGCCAAAGCTCTCACCTCTGAATTGATTTTGAAAATTCTTGTTTCTATTTTCATTAAGTTTTTTCGTTCCAGTTTTCTTGGGCCCCTTGAGATCTTGAGCAAAAATGTATTAGATAGTTCAAAGTTTTAAAACTATCAGAATGCGGATTAATAATATTCGTACATACAAATTTAAAAATAATTTATTGTAAGAAATGCAGCATCAAATATTATTTACAAACACACGCACACACACACGCGCGCACGCCATGCGCGCGAATTCCAACACGTTATTGAAAATTATCACAACCTCTATCACAACTCAATTTTGACAAGTTGTGGACCCCTTTTCAATTTCTTCTTTCTTTTCCTTGAACTCTTCTCGATATCCTCGTCACTGCTTTTCTTCATATTAGCGATTGTGTTGGGATTAGAATAATTTGGATCCCTCTCCGTAATGTTGAGCTCCTGAGAGGCTAAATTGATCATCCGAACGGTTGTCTCATCGAGGTAGTCCTTGGCTCGGTTCAGGAACTCGAAAGACCATCTCATCGTCGGTTGCCATTCTGTATGCTTTTTTAAGATACGGTGAGTTATGTCGGGAAGATTCAATACCACGTCGCCGAAGAGTGCAATGTTCTCCAGGACGTTCGATAAGGCTACAAAGATGGGGAAAAATTGTGAATTATTCATTGTTTGGCTGTTTGGAGAATGGTTTAATTGCATACCGTCTCGGAGATCACTTTTGGTTTCGGAAGATGGTACGACAGGGATGTTCATCAATTCTGATTCCGTCAGATTATCCAACAAGCTTTTCTTCGACTCTATCACCTCAAATATCTTTTCAGCCATCACTTTGATCAGTTTGTACTGCCTCTCATAACTATCTACTTTCTGCAAGTCCCGTACAGCTAGCACGTGTTCTTTTCGTCGCTTTATAAAAAGTTTCTTGACTGTTGAATTGTCCGTCAAGGAAAAATTTGCTGTTCTTGGAAATCCAGAGACGTCATGAAAACTCTCATCAACAACCGCTTTGAGACTCATTAATTTGAATATGTTTTGCAATCGTCGCCAAATGAGCAAGCATATCTTGTCTGACCAAACTCGTCTGTATCTACTTCTTGGTACATTTAAATCGTTCGAGGATTTCTAGGTAAGATCCAACACGCGCACACACGGATTTTGATCTCTATATCTACTGACTGTTGAAATGAAGGACCCTTTCATTGTCAGTCCTCCGAGATTTCTCTCCAAATAAATACTTAAAATTGACTGTAGCTCTGAGTTTGTGTTCCGAAATAGAAAATTCCTAATCAGTAAAATTCTTTTGGAAATCTTATATACTTATATGGATTTGGGGGCGAAAGTTTTGCCATTCCACATTGCCCTTTGTTTGAATTTAGATTTTCATGTGATATTTAGAATTTCTAGCAAACAAGCCTGCTAGACTGTTTGATCAGTGCATTTGTTGT
>JAPYYZ010000038.1:0-31544 GCA_030522705.1 Eretmocerus eremicus | reverse complement strand
GCAATGCGCACGCGCTGCTGACGAATCTCAATGTGCGACTGTGTAAAAGTAGCGACTGGGAAGAAATATTTTCAGCTCAAAAAAATTACACAATTGTTACCAAAGCATCTTTTTTTTGATTCATTAGAAGTGCGACGAAAGCTTGAATCTTGTACGACTTGACTGAATGCTTATAACTAGGGAAAAATACAGTTGGTAAAGAATGTGTCACAAATGGTCTCAATTGTGTCCTGGGCTCACTAATTAAATTCATTGGATGGGATATCAGAAAACAAAGAAGAATCATCGTCATTGCAGACCGTTAGTGACCGAGAGAGTCATTCGAACGAGTTTTGCCATTATTCAATAAGGATATAAGAGCTTCGAGTACTAAAAAGTTACCAAGAAAGATATCGATTAAAATTTCGCATTTCGTTGTAGAATTGAATAATGCAACTTTCATCCGAATCAAATACGTCAACTAGGGTTACTTTGTAACACTTTCTGTATTTTTGTCTGATTTTGCTCGCACCTGTTACATTTCATGATGAATCTTACACTTATTTGTACCCAACGAAAAGCTGACAATCTCAGCTCTCAATTGATGGATGGCAAAGTCTACTTGAATATTATCAGTGGTCATTATGAGAATATTTGAATTAGTGTTTACTTTGTAATACTTTCAGTACTTTTTAATCACGAGCTGCCGTATGGCAATTCCATCACTCCGTCTCGCAGGGTTTACTTGTCAACATTCAAAAGTGCAGAGTCTGAACTTTGAGATGTCCTGTTGCAAAAGTTTACTCGGGTAATTCTACGCCTAATAGTCGTCATTTTAACGTAGATACCTCGGGCTTTGGCCTCGGCCTGCTATTTCTCATCCTCCGACGACGCTTCCTAACTTGTACTCTGATGGGGGGGGGTGGGGGGGGGGAGGGGGCGCAGTGGGGTCAAAAATGGAATTTGGGTCAGAAATCGTCCCCGCGCGAATATTTGTCGTGATGATTCAAACGGGAAGTTGTTCATTTTTAGAAGAGCTACACGTTGGCTTGCATGAATCTTGATCAGACCCACTCCCTGGGCTCAGGGTAGAGTTGAACGACGAAAACAGGAAAAATCAGCGATTGACTCTGGAGTATGAGATACAAAAAAATCTAGCTCGGCTCAAGGCAAACCTCGCAAATGCTTGAGGTACTTGCCCACAACGATTAAGCATCAAATGCGATCAGGTAGAGCTATGGGAAAGGCCTGGGGAGGCATCAGGATCGATTTGAAGCCGATGTTTTCAATTGAGCTCCCCACGCTCTTCGCGGCTATTCCCATTGCTCCATCTGGTCGCAAATGATGGGTGATTGGTGGAGAAAGGTCATTCATGTGTTTCGAAAGTGGCACACGGATGGATCCATAGCTTTCTTTCAAGTTTATTCGTGGGATCTCCTTGCTGAATGGAGAATATTGACTTGAAATCGATCCTGATGCCTACCCAGGCCATTCGCATAGCTCTATCTGATCGCATTTGATGCCTCATTGTTCTGAGCAAGTATCTCGAGCATTTGCGAGCTTTGCCTTGAGCCGAGCTATATTTTTTTGTATCTCATGCTTAGATAGAGCCGATCGCTGTTTTTTTTCCTGTTCCCATAGCTCAACGCAATCCTGAGCCCAGGAAGTGGGTTTGATCGAAATTCATGCAGTAGCAAAGTGTAGCCCTATTAAAAACGACCAAAATCCCGTTTCAACCATCACGATACGTTAAACATCCGCGCGGGGACGATTTTCGCCTAAAATTTCACTTTTAGCCCCACTGCGCGGCAGTGTGGTACTTTGATCCTGAATCGTGTCAGAAACCACATAACTTCGACGCGGGCGTGCCGAGAAGTCGTATCCGCACCCCGGGCGGGAATTTGAGCTATCCCGGACCTCGCACACGATCTTGTCCGCTGCGCCTCGGGGGCAACTCATGCAAGGCCCGCATTAGCTCACTTCGCGCCCTTGTTTCGAGCACCTCAGTAATTCGGATCAAAATAATAGTTGACGGATATTTCAAACACTCGAATCTACATTCGTCTTCTTCTGTTTTGATCCAAATCGCTAGAATAATTGAGAAAAATGCTTTAGCGCCGCTTCCGAGTGACGGTCAAAATATTCAGTAAAGGTTACTCAAATGCAAAAGATGTTGCCATGTGTACTGTTTGACCATCTAAATGAGCATTCTCTCAAAATCTATGACAATTTCTGGTTGGATTTTCAGCAGGTCGTGTGCTACAAATCCCAGCGAACTCTAATCATGGCTTATGCATTCTAAGTCATGACTCAAATACGGCGCAAGGAAGGTCTCATTGAAACTTTTGGGAGAATTCTGGAAGTATGTAGGCTGAATACTATAGCTAATGTGATGCGACCTTTTCTGTATGGGATATTAGAGAACCCCGGGGCAGGATCTCTTCGGTAAAAGAACTTAGGAGAATTCATCTTTGAATCACAGTGTGATGCTCCGTCTGAATGAGTGCCATGATCTATCGATCAAAATAATCATTCTCCAGCGACGCCACAATCAGTTTCTTGAAGGAGCGCAATCCACTTTTAATGTTACAGAAGCAGAGTATGATGGTTCGACAGCTGGAAGAGGAATTGAGATTACGTATGAGAGGTCCAAGCGTCGAAATTCAGCAGCAGATGGAAGTCTTGTACAGCGAGAACGAGCATTTGACTCGTGAAATAGCAATACTACGAGATACGATAAAGGTTTCATCCATTCTCATTCTCACCTCTCAACATATTTATGTTTTCTGTTTTTATTCACAAAATCCACTTTCTTTCGACTCAGATCATGTCACAATCATGTCACAATTGCGATTCACAACAATCACCTCACTATAGCCACTCCTTAGGATGTTTTGGATCTGACCTCAGGAATTTGAACATCATGAAATCGCACACATTACATGCACATCACCCCAAGTAGCTAATCACGTCACCACTCGAATAAGAACGCAACATTGTTCCTTTTGTAGTATATTCACTGTATTTTGTAGTACATTCACTGTCCAATTTACTACGTACGAGGAGCAGATTATTATCAATGCGTCACTTTTGCGGAGTCAATTATCGCATTTCAGGCGACTGGAAAGTCTGAATGATTCTCCATAGTGATACATGCATCCTTTGTTATCCGCAGACGGCGAGTTCCGCGAAGGTGAGATGATTGAAAACTCATCTATCTTCATGAGAATGTTGGGATTCCGGCCAACCTGGTCGATAAGAGGCTTTCAATAAAGAAAATAACTTCAATAGAAAATCAATGCCAGAGATGATTCTGTAGCTCTCATCATTTGGATTAGAGCATTTTGAACAGAGATTTGGCAATCTATCATGAGTCGAGATTGAACACGAATGTCCGCAAGATCAATTTGTTTCAGATGTATCATCATTTGCCTCGATCTGAGGATTTGTATGAATTTCTACTCATTTTTGACAAACTGCTCTCTAATCGTTTTTATGCTCATTTCAACGGTTTCTGGAATTTGGTAACATGTCTATAATTTCGACTGCCCAAGTTGTAAAGTCCATTCATAACATAAAGGAGTCGAAATAATTTTTTTCATCATCTAATCAATCTTTTTTGTATTCAGATCGTTAACCCGAAGTCACAGGAGATTCAGACTTGGTCTACTGAATCACTCCTGATTTACTGCTGATTTACTATTTCACATTCTTTGTGAAGTGTCTCTGTACAATCACTTGGAAGTGAATTTTTATGAAGTATATGTGTGGTGGCTAGGGATACAGCTTTTTAAAGATTGTAGACAATCAGGGATCTCAAATGCCGTCTCATTAGTAAAAAAAAATATGCGGATAACAAAGGACGTCTATAGTATCTTTATGTATGTCATCGATTTCATCAAACTGCACATCTGGCCGAGAGAAACGAAACTTTTCCTCACTTTTTCATCCAAGCTAGTCTCTAACGTTCAAGAGTTATCAGGCTTATCACTTTTGGAACATGTTTCAATTCATAATCATTACTAATTATTGGTCACATTTTTCATTTCGTCGATATTGTTGGCTATCCCTCAAAAAACATTGAAATTTACGATCTAAAAGTATTATATGTACGAATAAAGTTTTATTGTGCAGAATCGGTTTGATCTGGTTACTAAATTCTTCTTATTAGAATACGACATTTCTAAGAATTCTTCATGAAAACGTATCGACTCATTTTTCAAAAAAGCTGACTCCTCGTAAAGATTTAGACTGGAACAAATTTGTGTAATATTGTCCGGATGAATGATATTCTGAGTTATAGCTTGAGAGTCAAAGTTGAAATGAGTAATGGCTAGATCGAAACATCTTTAATGTTTCAATAGATGGATATCTTCGAATGTTTGGCATGATAATTCAAGTGAACTGATGGTGTGATAGTAGTACCTATACTCATCTATGAGATAACGCAGATGACAGTCATTAAAATTTGTAAGGTTCCGAAGCCTAAATTCTTAGCATCTTGTCAGTTTTCACTCTGCTATATTGAATTCTTGGCTCCAACGGATTGATCTTATTAATTTTTGATTGATTTGATTACAAATGTTAGAATCCGAATGAGAATTTTATTCATTCACATTCTTGGATTGATTGATTATTGTAAAAAGTATGTTTGCTTGTCGTTGTCTTATTGTAAATACGGAATGATTACTCAAATGATTATCGGATTGTGAATGAACTTGGTCGTGGTACTCACTAGTTTCGTCGACTCGTAAGGAGACCAGCACTATTTTATTCAATCAGTTCATGGGGAAAATATCGTTTTGATTGAAACGGTGACTCCATCGCATAGTTTGTTTTGAAATTTTCATATCAATACGCATCGACGGCGATCTGATTGGAAACCCAATACCAGGTCCGAAATCCACGGCTTCCAGAAGAGAGACTTCTCACAAACTTCTTACAAACTTTTTGAGATTATTTTGTGGAATCTTCAGTTTTAGGTAAGTTTCGAACCATCGAAACCACCGAAAAGATTTTTATGAAAATTCACCGAGGTGCCAGCCGGGATTCGAATCCTGGACCGTCTGCGTTGAAGGCCAGGACCTTATCCACTCTACAAACTCCACCTCACAAACTTATTCAAGTGAACAGAATATCATCATTATCACTCGGTGTTGCAACTCATTCCTTGTCAATAGATATTTTGTAATTACAGATTCTACAAACTGATCTAAAATAAAACAAAACAATATTTCGAAAAAGTCCTTCCAAGCTGCCCTGCGTATCGGTAGAATGGACCATTGTATAAAATTTTGAAGGCGTCCCTGGAAAGCTCTTGAAGGAATCTCAGTTATGCTGCAAGTATACTTTAATTGCGCTATGATTGAGATTACTCCAAAAGCTTGCTCGGATCGCTTCAAAATTTTGGGGAGTGGTCTATTCTACCGATACGCAGGGCACCTTGGAGTTACTTTGTCGAAATATTGTTTTGTTCTATTTTAAATCAATTTTCAATAAATATCGGTAAGGGAGAGCTTTTACATGGCCTTAAACTCACGAATGATTGAATGATTTTGCATTTAATGAATCGTTTTCAGTTCAAACGTCATAATTTGCATACTTATTGATGAGATTGGGATATCTTAGTCTCTCAATATGTCTCTCGATGATGATAATGAATAAATTTTCGATTATTCGAAGAATGCGTACCTCAGCAAAACAAAATTTTGTGAAACAAAGTGGGAGATTGATGGATCGTTCATCCGGTATGCGAATCATCAGCTTCACAGACCATTTTTCTTCTCATCTATCAATTACACAATTCATTGAGATTTTCATTTATCAGAAAGTGTCATGTTTTCCATCGCACTATTTTATATGTGTTAGATGTTCGTAACTTGCATGGAATGGAGATTTCAGTACTAATGTGGCGTTACGGACGAATATTGCGGTCTTCATTTCTATCTTTTATTTAAATTTTGCGGGAATTGAAAAGCATGCAGCTACGTAAAGCTGAAGTTCTACTAAAAAAATGGGGGGGCGCAAGCTATGGCACTTGACACCGAGAATCTTGGAAAGAGAGTTTTTGTGTATAAAGTTGTTCCAAGTGTACATTTTGTACATTCAAGTAACCGAAGCCGGTCGAACTAATTTGGGTACAATCGTGCATTGACATATTAAAGTAAAATCCAGTTGAGCATGATTATCTTAACTCAAGCACGTAGAAATGATGAACAGATCATCTGGATCCTTTTCATTGTTATTATTTCTTACTAACAGCAACCATTTCCCTCGTTAGAGAGACAAGGTGGATGATTCATTCAACAATTTTCCCCAAGCCATATGATTCAAAACTAATATTGAGTTAATCCTAAACTTGGCACTGATCGGTAAGCTTGAGTGCACCTATCACTGATAAAAATTGAGGACTTAATCCACGAAAAACGTTTAGTCGGAAGTACACTAATGATTCGATTATTTCGTAATATTAGATGAGAATCAATGGCGATGTGTTTGCACCGAGTTGATGTTGCTCCTTTGATTATTGGATGATCATGCTCGGAAAATTACAAGATCTGAACGATTTATGCCGAAATATTTTTCTGCAATTCTAGTTCCTCTCAGATATACATGGGATGTTACCACTACAGGTAGGAATAAAATCTCTGGTGTTTTCCTCATCACAAATAAAAGCCAAGTCGATCTCTGAAAGGATTGCAGACGGCATTTTTGATTCTGAACTGACCAAGAGTATTAGAAAGTTTTTGAGATGTTATGAATTACAATGCAGGCTTACAAAGAAATTTCTGACCAATAAAGTTGGAACTCCTTCACCAGGTCGTTTGACCTGTCACGACCTTAGAGCAATTTCTTGAGAGCAAAGACAGCCATTACCGAAATCAAAACAAATAGTCATTTGACAGCAACCTTGCATATTTATGAAGACCTAATCATGCTCAAATTTGGAGTCAGAAAAGGACTTTCGGTATCCTTATCTGCTCATGACGGAGCGAAATATTGGTTGTACAAGTTCTTCGTCAGCGGGTTCAAATCAAAACAGTTTCGAAGTAGCATTACTGTGCCAGAATAAATTTCAAGAGTCTCTACCCAGGATCTTGCGCTTCTTACGGAATCCTGAACTAATTGTCAGAGTAAGATCCGATAGAGGCAATAATGTGTAGTATTTCTTCCTTAGTCGCGTATATTAGTAGCACAAATATTTAATTATAATCCAATTTCCATTCAAAATCAGTGAACATGTAACGTTTGTATGCTTTTAAAGTGAAGATGTTATTGTGTGGATTGGTCCCAATTCATCATGCCAGTGGTGTTCTATGCCAAACGTAACTTTTCTCATGCAAGCTCGTGTGGATGTCTCGGAAGAATCTTGTTCGAGCAGTATTTTGAAAAAAATTCTCAAAAAGTCCACTTTCTATGTGATGATTCTTGTAAAATTTCGTGCTGTCCATTCTGTATTATTCATGTCTGTATTTCACCCCTAGATGAGTTTACCTAGACTTGACAATCTTTACTTACGACCCCTGCTTCGGCTTTCGATCCATATTTGACCATCTAAGGTACAAAGCTATCTTCTCTTCCTTGGATCAGGAATCTTTCATTTGTCAGCCTGTGAAATTCATATATCTTGTATATAAACTCTACACGGAGAAACAAAATTTGATTCTTCATTGGTATAAGAAAGTTTCCATATAATAGCTCAATATCAATCGCGTCAAGTAGAAAAATGTCTTCGACCCGCTTACTGCAATCCGAGATTCGAAACAGGGCTTGGTGTCGACTGGATTTTATCTCGATTCATCTTCATCCGACCATCAACTGATCTTCAAATAAATTCACGTCATTCTACATCACTAGTGCCTCAAATAAACTGTAGTGAGTTGAATGAAAAATGGACTCAACTTCCATACTCATGTCTATTGCGAGCAGTTCTAACACATTAGGGAAGATCTCATAATAATATTTCTTCGGCAAACTGTTTCGTAAGCAGTCAAGGTTGTGTGAATTGAATATAATAAATTTCAAAATATAGATTGAAATAATTCGTCAAATTTTCAGAATTTTTGGCAAATATTTCAGATGTTTGCATAATTTTCATATTTTTTCTAGTGACATCAACTCTTGAGAGGAAATACGGTTTTGAGTTCTGACGGAGTCAGTCTCAATGTTCTAATACACCTCTATTATAATTGTTGCTGATTATTTAAAACAAAGAAGTATATCAAATGGGCATCAATTGCATGGATATTATGCATCCTCTTTGAGTCTTCCGAGTTCAGAAATATTTTGCGGGGTGCGTGATCCCGATCATAAATGGAACTATCAAGATTCTTCTACCTTGTACCGATTAATTTCCAACAACATTAGAAACATGAGTTCGATAGTCTCTTTTTCATTATTTTGGTGGATCTACAGAGAAACTGCGAAATAATTATGGGATTCTTCATTTATGCTGATGTTGTTTAAACATTTCAGTCTGGGTATTTATGCTCTAGATCATCTATTTTGATTGGGTTAAGAGAAAATAGCTGTGAGTTGATTGAGCAGATTGGACGTTTTGCACGAATTCGCGAATCGTAGTAGCTGTTTTTCAACATTTGCTTGTCCTGATTGGTAATTTTCCCAGGGTAGGGTATTTCCAATCCGAATCCGATCACTTATACAAAAAACCTCCGTCTCTGAAAAATTTGTTGAGGAATTTTGACGCAACGGCACGCTGTGGTTGTTGTAAACTTCTTTCGTTATGGGGCGAATTTCCGGTCGATGAGGAAATCTTCGACCGTATGATTGGATGCTCGTGCGTATTTCTATGCTTACTCTTACATGAATATGACTCCTTAGTCTTATTTATCTGAATATGCATTAGTTGGATAAGCGGTGGATGCTAAAATTTTGAGTTTGCCGAGAATAGTCGTGGAGTTTTTGATCAACACATATTTCACACAATATGTAATGGCACTCATTTGGACTATTCTATTACTACCATACATAAGACACTTTAGAATGTTACTCTAGGAAACTCTGTACTGAAACACAGACCCGCTCCATCAATAAACTCACTGTATTGGTCGACATTGGCCAAAACCGGTGGGAAATATATACTTACCAGTCAGATGATACATTCATACTGAAACAGTCAGTGAATACTCACACCCACTCCAATTTTATACCCTCCCACGACTCTTATGCTACACTCCCTCATTTTAAAAATCCGTGAGGCTGATACAAATATACATCCCTTGAAACTGCTTACTCCTGAAAGCACTGCAGTTGAAGAATTGAAGTTGAATACGTGCCAAGTGCTAAAGAGAGAAAGCCCGATATGATGCATTCTTAGCCAAAGCCAGGAACATCACGTTTTATGATTGCATCTCTCCCGGTTACTTCGTGCTAACATGTCCTCCCTTGTCAGAGTCTCGTACGAACAAGGCATACTGATTTGCCCGCTTGTGATGAGATAATCTATTTAGCATTTGGTAGGAGTATTACTTCAAGTCTTGAATTGAAGAGCGAGGAGTGATACCTTACTAATCATTTATGATGAACTCTGTTTTTTCACACTGAGGGGGCATTGTCTTCTATACAATTAATGAGCTTTATGAATTTTCCAGGAACTAGAATTACGAATAGAAACACAAAAACAGACCCTGCAGGCTCGGGATGAGAGTATCAAGAAACTCCTCGAAATGCTGCAAAACAAGGGAATGGGTGAGTTCAAATATACTTTGACTCTATCTTTGTTTTCATGCAGATCCTATCTAAGTACCATTCAGTGCTTATGTTTCTATCTTTCTTCCAAAACTTGATCAAATTTTTCTATCTCAAAAATATTTCGATTGAGATGTACGTACAAAGAATGTCTTAGTACCAGTTGAAAATTTTTTAAGCAAAACAGCAGTTTTGCATTAGTTTTCAGAGTTTTCTTGATTGAATAAATTGGGTACTTACGCCGATCCCGAAATTACCGAGATCTGGTACTTTCCACTGAAATTGTATTGACAATGAGTATTGAAGGAACTACAGTAGAATCTGACTGGCTCGAAGCGATCTCAAGAATTCGCGTGTATTTTCCGTAGAAAGTCCAAAAATGCCAAGAGGAATCTGTCAACGTGGAAATTCACGTGAATTTGCCTCAGGAATCCCTTGTGAACAGAATTCCACGTGGCACTTTTGGATGTTTCACGAGGGATACCATGAAGATTTTTACGTTAACTTTTGGTCGGGACCAATTTAAAGAGTCCGCGAGAAAATTCCTATGGGATGTCCAAGAATCCCACGCGATATCCATCAACGTGGAAATCCACATGGAGATCTCCGTGGAATTCTTGGAAGGGGAATCATTTCATGTGGTATTTTTGGACTTTCTACGGGAATTTTCACGTTGTCTTTTCCGTTCCGGTCGGTAGCTTCGAGTAATCCAGGTTCTGATGTACTGGCCTCTCCGATTGAGTGATGGAGTTACATTAACTCCTACAGATAAAAGACGTAGAAAAATCGAGAGAGAGAGAATATTGGCAAGTTTTTGGTTTGTAGTCATTTTGGCTTTCAACAAAAGAATGATGTCCATCTTCCATCGTCTCAGACAATGTACTCGAATATTGATTTTTTGAGATACGAACTATTAGAGATTGATATTCTATGTGAATTTTGTAACAAAAGATGCAACCACACAGTTTCAAACACCACATGTAAATCACCCCAATAAATGGATATTCAAATTACTTCTCCAATACCCATTCTCCATCAAACCGTGGGTTCTCGCCGTGAGTGAAGTCATTCTAGTTTTGCGAATACCGAATAAAAACTTGATTCTAGTTCCACTAAGATTCTATACAAATCTGTTATGTTAGATGGATTTCAAAACCACGAGCAAAATACTTTTACACGTGAAAATCCACAGTAATGATTTTTGAGGGAGATCTCAACGTGTAGATCATATTTGACAAGATTTCCAAGAAATGGAATGACGTCACTGTGGTCAGGAACTCTTCAGATATTGATTCGGTGGTATGTTTCAATCCATCAGCGTTACTTTAAAAACCGATGAAGATTCTGAAATGAAACGATATGTCCACGTATATATACGTGTGCATTATCTACTTTCGTCCATAATTGAGATTATCCACAGACTCTTCTCACGTGGAAAATCCATTCTTGGCTGAAGAGATATTCACGATGAAAGTGATATATTTGGTGTTGAACGGAACGAGTGGAGGTTCGGAGTTCTAAAAATTAGTTCGCCACTTTCGGTGCAGAATGAATATATCGCAGGGTGTGCTTGAAAGGGTTTTTAATGAAATGAAAACTTTGCCCGCAGTGATTATTTTAGAATATGTCGATAGATTGATTAAACGCCATTTACCCGAAAGATTTGAAATGTTTTAACTATGAGTTTCCTCAAAGACTGGTTTGCTCTCATTTTTCGTAATTTCTGCATTCAAAAAGTGAATCGATTTTCACCGTGTTATTGAAGCCGATCGATCTTCATGCTCGCCATTACAGGCAAAACTTCTTATTTGCGGATTTCGCTCATCCACGGTCTCAGAAATGTGATCATTTTTCGCATTTGCAGGCATGAGTTCACTCACTCCCGGTCTTATTTCTTCTCACAGTCACTTGAACGTATTTCTGAGACTGGAATTCTGCGTTCAATTCAGAACTTCTCGAATATATTCGATCATAGCGTGATCCTGAAAATGTTCAACTTCAAAGCAGTAAGTGAACATATTTACTATGTTATAAATATGGTCGAGTATGAAATTTTTCATGAGACTCTTCATACAACATTTTATTCATTATTCATGTCTTTCTCGCAAAAATGGTACCGTCTAGAGGGCAAAATCCATTATTTCCTTACAAAGAAGTTTACGATGATATCCTGTGCTGACCAGAGCAACCTTTTCCAACTCATTTCTTTACTGAGAGTAATAGATAATTTTCAATTAATCCAGAAAGTGAAAGTTTTTCGATAATCCCGTCATTAGTGACTTTAACTGGTAGATTTGGAAGAAAACGTTCAAGTCTGAGGAACGTCACCCCTCAATTCCTATAAGGCTTGTTTCCGAATTCGCGTTTTCCGTATTGCCCGCACTTTTTCGGAACGTCACTACCGCGAATACGAAGTTTTGCCTATTGAAAAGATTCTCAGAACAATATTTACATCTCATCATATGCCGAGAAATCGATTTCAGCTGAGAGTAGCATAAAATTAGTAAGGCCTCTAATCAAAGAGATGAATAGGTTCTTACGATATGTTGTTGGAGGACGGAGCTCATGTGAAAAAGTAGAGAACTCTCATTTCTGACAGTCTCGAGGACAGACCAGTTGCTGTTGCGCCAATTTCATCCCAAAAATCAAACTGTTGACATATGAAGAGCTCGAGAAATCTTTTTGAGTGATATCTTTCATAAGAAGCATAGAAATCTTCTTTCCAATAAAGCGTGGAACTTCATTTTCCTAGTTGCAGAAATTACAAAAGCAGAAAAAAATTGGTTTCTCGGGATCTAATCGATGGAAGTTTTAATTTTTGTGGAAAATAATCCTAGAGGAGAGTTATCATTTTATTCAGAACCATTCCCAGAACATCGTGCACACCATATACTCTTTATCTCTGCTCCTGAATGAATAATGTATTGTCATACATATCTCGAAATAATATGATTCAGAATCAATGAAGAATTGAAATTGTATTTGCGAATACTTTGATACATGTTGCGCCCAGTCAAGCATTGATAGATTGAAACAGATTGAGAAAGATCAAATGAAATAAGAAACGGGACAAATGAATCTTATCTCTTTACGAACGAAAGAGACAAACCGTATTTCATTCTCTAACTACAAATACCACGTTGAATATCTCTAAACTCTCTATATATACTGAATAATCATATCTTCAAAACCACTCAATATTTTGAACGAAATCTCTTTATGTGTTGCAGGTAAAGAGGAAGAGCGAATAATGTTCCAACAAATGCAGTCCATGGCTCAGAAACAGGTCTTTAAATCTTCATCTTGTATTCCTGTATTAAGTTGCTCGTAATCTTTTTTCTATTGTCTAAAAGACCCTTCACGCCTAGTGACTATCGCACATTATTTTTAGTTGACTATTCATAGCGAAATATAGCGATTAGCAGTGTTTTCATCAGGATAGACTTGAATCCTTTATTCCTGCAAAGCATGTACTTTTCAACTTTTTTGACATTCTCTCTTTGAAATGGAGTTTGCATAGCTTGCTTTTAGTTCAGAGGATGAAAACTACCAACATGTGAGGGCTATGTCTGGTGGCATCCATCTGCTTCCTTGAAACAGCATATTTTATTCCCTAAACATCAACCTCTTATTTATCAAAAGTCGCTGGTATCGATTTTGATACTGTCACTTATCAATCCAGGGCAGTTTCAAATTGATTAAATTTGAATCGGTTCACTACAGAACTATTTGCAGCGTCTTTTCATTTCTAGGTAGATTTGATTTACCTTGATCTAATCGCTTAAACCCGTATTATTTCGTTACGCTATAAACGGTGAGCCCCATCATTAGAAATAACAGGTTGATTTCACAAAATGCTTCATTATCGAATAAGAATCCCGAATCAGATAATTAACAAGTCCCGTCTGAGTGTGAACTTTCTGACTTGATTGCACGAGAGAAACACTGACAACCATAACGATAGAATTTTCAATTTATTCCTCAATTGATCCGAACGGTGATTAGAGCAGGCATTCGTTCAAACTCGTACATATTCATCTTCGGAATTCGGGTAATTTCGATAGTAATCCTCCTACCTTATTAATAGACAACTCCAATATTCGAGATTTGCCGCTTTTTATTCGAGATCGTTGTCGTTATACCTGTGTTTATCAGACAGATTCCCGGGCTTTGCGTCGTATGTATTGTGTCCATGTAAATTTATTGCTGATTCTCATTGCGTGCGATATCATTTGATTCGATGTATCAGGTGACGCTGTCGACAGACGCAAGCGCTCCGATAACACAGTGTATGGTTATGTGGCTATGTGAATAGAGTATGCCTCCTACAAATTTGGCTATGAAGCTTCAACGAAGAAAAGACCATGTATAATCTGGCAATCTTTTGAATTCTCACAGCCTCCTAATTCGAGACGCAATAAGATTTTTGAGATAATTGACAAATTCTTTTTTTTTATATGAGCTCTAACAGAAATGTATTGATCTTCGCGTCGCGAGTATGTTCCGCGAGCCAATTCGAGTTTTATATTAGATTCTGAATAACATTCCCTCAACAATCACAAATACATGCTCTTCTTATCAACTATGTCCAATGTTTGTCGATACTCGATATTTCAAAATTTATTTATATATATATTAAGAATATGAAGATGTATTCGTCTTCGGAGTCGGTCTCTTCAGTTACATGCTCAATAGAAGAGTATCAATCATTGACAAATTCTTTTTCTTGATATGAATTTTCTCCGCGCGTGAATTCGATCTCTGGATTAAGTTTTGAATTGAATTCTCTCAACAATTGACCAACACATGCCCTTGATAAGAGCTGCGATATGAACTATGTTGAAGAGTTGTCGATCTTTCGCGCGCCACTCCAAGTTCTGTGGCTTTTTAATTAGATTGATTTCTGATTTCGAACTGATTTCTCTAAATAATCGACAAATACATATTTTTGACATGAATCCTGTTCATCGCGAGTATTCTCGAGTTCTAGTTCTTCTGAAGTGTTATTAAGGCCCATGAAAAGCAAGTTGACCTGCATGTGAGCATGCTATCCTCAAATTGTTAACGAATTGAATTCAATCTCAGTCTTCAATTAACTCTGAACATTTTCAGAGTAAAAATAGTGCGTTAGATGATTCTCATTCAAATCTTCAACTATGTGAAATTCTGTCAAGAAGCAAAATGTTGATTCTACTTTCATTTCCAACACACTGCGAATTTCGCATTTACAACTTGCAGCACCAAAACTATACATCATACACAATATTTTGAAGATTTGAATGATGAGTCAAATATATCGATAACCTTGTTTCGGAAATAAGAAAACATCACCGATGTTCAACTCGATATTTTCTTGACGAAAAGTATTTTAAAATTTTTATCTTTTCCCAAAATGTCGTCATCATCATGATCATCATCGTCACCTTGCTGCTGATATCAACGTGACGACTATTGTACCTGATCACCCTTATCCTCAATGGAAACCGCTCATAGATCCGTCATATCGAGAACTCAATGTACTGGTCAATTTCGAAACGTCCGACGAAAAGGAGGGCGCAGGTATATTGGAATTTCAGAAAGTTCTATACTTAAAGTACACTTACACAGCTCATAGAGCGATAGGATCTTTCTCTCTGATATCATCATTTTAAGTTACGTTCTGATAGAATGATCGAATGATTCGGAGATTTCGACGTTATCGTCTGTCAATTACTGAATCATTTACTTCTCTATAAGAAAACAAATGATAGAGAAATGTTTACTGGATTATTATGGTATCTTGTTGTATGATGGCGTGATACCTAGTTTTATGAAAAGCGTGAAGTCTTGATACAGTCTACGGTGGTTTCACGAATTGTTTGTGAAGTAAGTTAATGACCCGGACTCAGAAAATTTGCTCCTCTTAAAATGGTTCTCGTCGGTGAATTTTTGTTTTTCGATTACCTTGATATATGAAAGTGAGACGGCTCAAAAATATACGACCATTTGTTCCGGCTTTGTTTTCGCATTTTCTATGATTCCTTCAATTTACGGTACCTCAGTGGTTTAGGAAGTAAGCGAGCGGAGAGACCTTGACCTCTTTTCCATGATAGGAATTCAAGAAATTATTGAGTTAGCAATGGATTTTTGCTCAATGATCCATAAGTATCGTTTGATCTAATTTGGTGTTCACTCGGCATGGTTATAGAGTCACTCTTGGACTCGCTTTCCTTTACTTCAAAGACTGGTGATTAATTTCATACATCTCTTATATTTAATCGCCATGTTATTAGCCTAAGGTATTTTGCTTCAGTCCTTTGCAAGATACAGATTTTTCCAAGGCTGAAGTATTGATGATTGTTCGAACTGTTACCTTTTCAGCACTTTTTCACCTTGATATCACTTTTCATTCGATGTGCCATAAGTGTAACTTTGATTTTTCCCTGCATCAACTTCTAGCTTTTGCAATAATGTGATATACAGATACCACATCATGGACAAATCATGTAAAGGATCAATTTAATGAAACAAGAATTTCTCAAAGATAAAAAATAATATTCATCGACGAATTCAATTTTTAAAATAATGGCAAAATTGGTGTCGAACAATTTTCATCTAGAGAATCTATCATTTTGATCACGAGCAAGTACAGAATCACTGATGAGTTTCATAATATTCTACAATGCATAATTAAAACACCGAGGAAGCATGTTCATTGCTTGACACTTTTCAAATTATTACTTCGAGGAAGAAATAATGAGTTAGAGTCATACAATATTGAAGAGAAAGAGTTCTTGAAGATCCATTATCGAGTACGGTACTACTTGGACTTTAGTTTGCGAAAGACGAAGACAAAATTCTTGAAAACGTGCATTAGTTCTGAGTGACCGAAATATCAAACTGCAGGATCGACCGATAAGACTTCCTTGCAACTGCAAATGCTTATATATCTGTAGACGAGAATGAAATTAGAGGGTCTTTGCAATAAGATGAGTTGTATATATCGGTTGCGCAAGATACTCTCCTATCCACTACTTTCTTTCGCGGAATCAAAAATTTTCAAAGCGGTTTACGTTATACCTACAATTCAAAGATCTTTCCTCTCTCGCTCACTAAAGTATCTGCAGGATAGATCTGTCTGCTCGAGAATGGTAAGTTCAGTTACATTATTGAAAGTAATTGTTTGGCTAAATAACTTTCCATTATCACGATGAATGGCATATTATAAAAATGCAATAGGACGAAATTTAAGTACAAGAGATATTTGAAAATCCCACTTTAAACTGCTCTACTCTATTCTTAAGCCTTGTAATTACTGAAGTACCAAGATCCATCAAAGCGGATGAAAACTCGCCTCTATACTTATTTAGGTCTCAATCGATTTCACGAAGATTCATCATTGTTATTTCTCATCAACCCTTTTGTTCTCAAAAAGGCACACTACCACTATTGAAGCCACAGTTCTGAATGGCGATACATTCTCAATACAAGAGAAGATACTGTTTTGGTACCAGTGTAGCTAAGCACCAGTTTTTCGCTCTTTACTGGGAGCAAAAATGGCACTCTAGTGACACTATATCAAAAAAGCATAATCGACATGGAAATATTCGTTTTTTGGTTGCCACATTCAAAAAGAGCGTGCCGTGTGTTTTGCCTCCAATGTTCCGGACATGACCTTGATAGGTTGTTGAAAAGAATTTGGAAAATACACATTCCTACGTAAAATTCACTGTTTTCCTGATTGCCTTAGCCGCAAAAAGCTTATCTTGTGATTAAACGTCGATCACCTTGAAATTACAGTAGTCAAGGTCAATTATTGGAGGCTGCAATTGGATTTTTCACTGTAGATACTTGAAGTCTATATGGAATCGATATCTCGAATAAAAGCTTCGAGTCATGACTGATTTTTCGTACGTGGTAAATACAGATTTTTCGGGCAAATGAGAAAATTGAGGCCGATCATCTATCCAAAAAATCGTGGAAAAGGTTTGCAAAGTTTAGTGGACGCGTCGAATTACGCTTAAATGGAGTCTGTACTACTTCATTTGATGCTCGTGTGTACATACCATATGAGGATGAGACAAAAAAACAGTATATATATGAATGATTTTGAGGTCCTGGGTATATGTTACATTTTACGGATCACTGAAGGCTCCCTTCAGAGAAATTTGAGATTCTCACGACTCATCATGTCGTGAACCGAAGATAGCAAAGAACTCTCATAGATCTTATCTTGAAATGTAGAATACTTGTAGAATATTTCGAAATATGCGATTGCTTCCCTTTTTGAGCAGTCCAACAACTCATCACCTATTTGTATGCTAAAGGACTGCAATTAGTGGTGTATTTCATCAGTGTGACGGGTTTTGTTTTCCTCGTTACTGGAAAACAGTCCTCTAAAGAATCATACAAGCTACATAGTGAGCATCTCTGTCCACCCCTTGGTTTCGGATCGAAGGCAAAATATAACCAATAAACGAAAAGAGATTCAAACTCGATCGCATTTCAATCACCTGATGCGAGAAACTCAAGTTCACGAATTCAATACGCCTCCTTCTTCAACCGCGGCCCTTCGAAAGTGCATTTTTCAATTTCTCCGCCCGCCCGATCCAATTTTCATTGCACCCAGTCAGGTTTCTAGTGCCAACTGCATGGAGGCTAGGGACTTCTTTCTCTATTTTGTGAACACCCCGACGTGTTTGAGAATCTTCAAGTAATTTCGTCATAGCAAATAATATCTGACGACAACCACTGAAGCTATAGCTAAAATCTGAGCCAAGTCACGATCTTCACTTGATCTGTGCTCGTGTCGCTGCAATTGAGAAAAATGTGCTCTGCGGTGTACCAATTCCGCATTTCTGGCACTCTCCCTTCTGATACTTGGCCAGGTGGGAATAGAAACAGCCGAGACCACTCGCCGCTTGTGCGAGCCAACTGTTGAGCTTCTCGTGGACTCGATCGACCCACCTGGTTACCTGGGAAACTTTTTCATGCATTTGTCATCCGTTTATCGAGAGGCCTCATCGTCTCAACCTTTTGGCTAGACCTTTCCGAGTTTAGCTTAATGCACTTGGGCCGGTTTAAACTTTTCTTGAGTTTTCTGGATCTCATGCACTTATCTTCAAATGGATAGGAAGAATCGCTCCGATACACACTTCATTCCAGTGATGAGGAGTCGGTAGTCCACGAAACGATATTTGAAGCAGCATATTCTTGCATTGGTTCTGGGTCCATGGAATATTCTGCCGCATATTCATGATAGCTCTATAGCATTATTATATGCAATTGAGGGATATGATCAACTTCTTTTGGCCTGTTTAGCATCAGTTTTTTGAGGGCCAAATCTGGTTCAGAACGCGCTTTATAAATTTCCTACATCGGTTTTTGCAAATCATGGTGCTGCGAGTGGAAAGAGGACTCTCAGGAGAATAGAATTCAAGGATTGTGGGTCTGACAGAATTAACCTCAGTTTTAATTGTGACAAGAATGACAAAAATACCCAGTGAAGTGTTACAGTACATCTCGTAATTTTGATTCAAGGAACCCGATCAAAGCTTCCCCGATGAATCGCCACTGTATTGAGATATCGCATTTGATTTGCCAACTGGTGATACGAAGACCTAAAATGAGTTGAAGCTAGGCTATGGATGAGACTCATCTGCCTAATGATATATGTTTCACTTTTCTCAGGGTCTCGAATAAAATATGCCTTGCATGTCTCACACTCAAACCCCTACGACGGTAACGAACCCTGTACACACTATCCTATTTTTCTTCTTTCTTTAGTTCTCTGACAGGCAATTTAAACGATTCAGGCTTTGATACAACACTTGCGGTGCACATGGACACTATGCAACACTCTTGCTTTTTCATTTCCTTCACCAATGCTTCCAATTTTCAACGTCCTTGATTCTATGTCCATTAGCATCGCATGTGTGATATATTATTATGTCTCTGTTTATCCCTGTCATTGTACTGATTTCTTTACCAGAATCAGCTTTCATATCGCTCTTGGTGAACAGTGAGGATCACTGCTTTCTGTATTGTAGTGATACTCCAACTCATCATTTTGCACTTTTGTAAGGTGGACATTTGTTCCCGTCTTCATCACTTTCGTTTTTCTAATACTAGCAATCTGAATCTATTGGTATTCGACTGTACTTCGATATCGCCAAATTACATCATTAAGGAAGGTAGCTATTTACGATAGCTATACGAGATAAATATGTCAATTAAGGAAGCTGTAGGAATACGGAATTTCATTTACGATTCTGTTCAAAAATCTGTTTCATAATTCATGAAAAATGCATATACATTATGCGAAGTATCTATGGATCTTTCGAGCCATTCAGAGAAATCTCTCAGATACTCATCACAAAAGTTGAATGGAATCTTCCACTTTTTGAGAGAAGAAGTGATAGTCCCTCAAAGACAATTGAATCAAGCTTTCCTCCCTCTATTCGAGAATCCCTTAAGCGTATTTGAAAGTTTGAATCTTGTTCCTCTGACAGTTTAAAGTCAGTTTAGGAGTCGTCGATATAGACCGTCCACGAGATGAAAAGAGGCCCAAGCCTTACCATTCCATTATAACGATACCATCTAATTCTCAATATACGCTAACAAAGTCCAAAGAGTCGACCGACCCAATTCATCAACGTATCCATTCTCGAAATAGCGTAACCTTGGAAAAGGTTGCAGCAAGAATGATCCGGATATATTTTTTGATGGCATGAAAAATGTTGTATGTTTAGAAAAGTATGTAATACCAACAGGGTGCTAAATACTTGCTTTCAAACGATTTTCTGGTCAATGTGGTGGTGTGCCTAAGTCCATAAGTCGTTATGTTTTGCTTTGACAATTTCAAAAGTAATGATTCGTCAACCGGATAGCTGTCATTGAACACCTGCGAAATCTGGATCTCTCAAAACTATGTTCCGATTCTCATGGCATGAGATCATGACTCACGTAAGCACAAGAGCCAAGAACTTTCATTATTCTCGGTCCTCTAATTGCAGGATTTTTTTTCATATTCGTCGAGTGAAAATTATCTTCTGATTCAGAAAAAGGTAAATTTGTATCCCGAACATAAGTAGGCAGAGACGGTTCGAAATAGCGAATATCTCTCGTGAAAAGTGAAGAATGATGTCTGGAAACGAATCTCATCAAATTCTGAGAACTTGGTAATCCTTCAAAGGAACGAGATAGAGTATACTGGCGAGTCTTCGCAAGTTGTTTGTAGTTCAAAAGTTGCAAACTGCCTCGCAGAAGCGATCGAATAAAGGCCACCACGATGGCACAAGTGAACCATATCTCGAGCAACGGATCCACCCACACACAGTCTCACACCTCGCACACACGCGCCGACGCGCCAACGCGTCCAGACGATGCCTCTACTACAGCGAGCTCCTCGTGCATTTCCTTTGAATGGGCGCAAAAAAGGAGCTGAAAGCGACGAACGAGACTCTAAAGGGTCTGCAGACGCAGCTGGAGCTGGCCTACGCGACGACGGCCTCGTCGTCCACGTGCTTAGCCGGGGGCAGCGTCGCGGTGCCTGGCGGCGTTCCCGGAAGCAGCACCCTGACCGCCATCCTCGAGACCAAAGACGCGCGCATCCAGACTCTGGAGCGCCAGGTGCAGCTGCTCGAGCTGGAGCTGCAGCGCATCAGGGACAGCGGGGGCCGGCTCAGGGAGCAGCTGCTGCGCTCCGTCGCGGTTCCCAGTCACGGCGCCCAGCCCTACGAGCGCGTCAGGCCCACCTCGACCTCGCCCCTGTTCGCCGGAAGCGGAGTGACCAACCCCTTCGCCGAGCACGTACAGCACACCAGCTGGTGCCGACAGAACCAGCAGCAGCAGCAGAGACTGAAGCAAATCGAGATGGCAGCCCAGGGCGGACTGGCCCTCCACGCGCACGCCTTCAACAAGCACGACCTCAACTTCAGACGACAAGTAAGTTGTCAGAGGATCAAGAGGTTCAGCCCGACGGGGGATAGCCAGCACATGAATGAGCGCTTCGAGCGAAGATGGAGCTGGGCTGCTTCGTGGTGACGACGATCGTGACCGAGGGATGCTTGCGACGATGACGATGATGAGGATGTTGATGACGATGACGATGATGATGATGATGATGATGATGATGATTATGATGATGGTGATGATGCTAACGATGATGATGATGACGATAACGACGATCGGAACACTGTTATTTCGGGAATCGGTTAATTTCATTACATCCTGATTTGCATGAAAGCGTTTTTATCATTGCTCACATGAAGAAAATTATCTAGATAGGTAGCCACAGATCTCAATGAGATTGCAATAAATTATGAATCAGCTAATTCATGCTTGGCACTCACGAATGTATTTATGAGACTATTCACTAATTTGTTAGGAGATACCAGTCATTTTTTATGTTCAATAGTGATTTTGAACGATATATCTAAGATTACCGCTTTCTTTTGCCAACGCATTATTTACCACTTTTCGGGGCTATTTTGCGGAACCTACAATTTTTAGGTGTGATCCGAACCACCGAAGCCACGGAAAAATCACTGGTGAAAATTCACAGTAGTGCTGGCCTGAATTTGAACTCTGAACCTTCTGCGTTGAAAGTCAGGGCCTTATTCACTGGGCCACGGTGGCTTCAAGATTACCACTTGTTGATGCCACCTCGGCCCAGTGGAGTAGGTCTTGGCCTTCAACGCAGAAGGTCCAGGGTTTGAATCCCGGCCGGCACGATTGTGAATTTTCATAAGTGCCTTTTCGGTGGCTTAGGGGTTCAGAACCCACCTGGAGTTGTAGGTCCCGCAAAGTAACCTCGGTAAGAATTGAGGAGAAGGCGTTAACAAAAACAAAATTACCACTTGTTTAGTTATATTATTATTGACTAATCATCGATAATCGCTAGATTCATCTCGAACCGGATTTTTGGAGAAATTCACGCGGAAAAAATTCCCCGTAATATTTTTGGACTTTTTCCGAAGAATTTTACATGGAGTCCACGAGGAATCCCCCGGAGAATTCCACGTGGAATTTCCACGGGGATTTCTACGTGGGCTATTGTGTCATCGAGTCTCTCTGATTTGTCCCAGTAAATGTCTGGTTCGCAGAGCAACAATTCTCACTCAGCCGATATCTTGCTTTGATGATCATCTTTGTCTTACGTCTATCTTAGAGATACAACTGATACCGAATGTCTCGGAAGTCAGACCCGCTCTCCCCGCTCTTGCAACTCGGAAATGGACCCCGAAAATTCAAAAGTTTTGAAACATGTAACCCTAAAATTGCTGGAAGAATGCTCAGTATTCAGATAGTGATTGCTGGAAAAGTTTCTTTGGATCCATTTAACTTTCAATTTGTGACCTTGACCAGTTTATAAAAGTTGAATTTTTTTTGTCCGGTGACTGTCCCCGTTTTACCCCTGATTCTGAAAGGGCAAGGGATTCTACATGCAGATATGAGCATTTAACAATTGTTAGATGATCTCTGGGAGTCCTCCAGCAGCATTTACATACTCCAGAGCTGGGCCAAGCCGAAAATCACCACGTGCTTAAACGCATTCTTAGGCATATGGTGGAGTGCGTGTTCGTACACATTCTGTGGCACATGTTGTGGCACGTGCTCCGGTATATGCTTGGTTATATGATGACGGCGAATTCGATACTTGTGACATTTTTCATCCAACTATATGAGATTGCTTTCTTTGTTTGGGATTTTGCGGTCAGCATCATTAGATTGACGACACATGTAGTTCAACGTGACTTAGTGAATATCAATAATTGTGAGGTCGGCAACACTTCATCTTCGAGGCTCTTGAACGTTATGCTGAATGCTCAAATACTTAGGTCTCATTCGCGAGAACGTGACGAATAGCCATCTAGGGGTTGATTTTGTAACTTGCTAATGTGATCGTCCTCAGTAAAATCACTAGTTTTCCGCAATGCTACCGCTAGGTAGATACTCATGTTTTCCATACGAATTAGATTTGTGTACTTGAACATTCATACAATGTCGAAACACTTTGGCGAAGAGACCTTGGTATTTTCATAATTTAGGGCATATTGTGAGAGGATACTTATCGCTTCAATCTGAATCGCGCGTGCCTCTTACTCCACAAAATTCTTCCCAATAATCCAGAACTTTAGTCAATTTGCAATTGAGAATGTGCCTAATCATGTACCTCACCATGCGTTCAAGGATGTGCTAAAGCACGTGATCATTCTCGCGTTATGGGAAGTTCGCTCAGAATTGAAGGAATCACCTCTGGGAAAGTTTCCTCTACTTCATTTGACCTCTGACCCGTGACCTTGGCCACAACCAAGAGTATTCTTCTGTTAGAAATCTCTTTCATATTTGTGACTCCATCACTTTCCAGGTCTGATAAGTTCAACGGTGCCAGATGACCTCTCGAGTTCATCTGAAAAATTGTTCAAGAATTATATCTGAACGTAAAATCCTTCGCTCTGTCAGAGCCACAGGAAAAAAAGGGGGTTGTCATTCGAAATGAATAAATGCAATCATTGTTAAAGTGATAATTATCTCAATCGAAAGCGTTCCTCCAGCTTTGGCGCTTCGAATCGCCACTGAGCAAATTTCTATCCATAAATGACTCGTACGATTCATCTAAAGAATCATGATAAGACCATAGCTGAACGTAAAATCCTGCACTCTTTCTGAATTTGGGGTCAAAATTGCGGACTCGCTGTTCACAAAAAGAAAACGTCTAAAAAATGGTCAAGGTCATGGTCAATGTCATTTGCGAGCTGCTTCCTCAATTTTAGGAGACTCGTGTTTCGAGTGTTTTTGGTTTTTAAATCCACTTTCGAGTTGCAAGGAAGGGAGGGGGGGGGGTCGATTTTTGGGACTCCTGCATAATCTCTCATTAAGAATTGAAGAACTGAAAGGTTATGCACTCATTAATTGAGGAATCATTCAACAAGTGAATCGCGGTAATCCAAGGTGATTAATACACATGACACTATGCCGCACACTGAAATTGCAGTGCCTCCAAGATGAGCACTAATATACTACTGGTTTCTCAAACCATGACGACCTCCCACGAATCACATCCACTGAAGCAGGTATTTGCCAGACAATGTCACTGACTAAGCATCGAAACCTTCTTCCATACGTAATGATATCTGCAGCGTGCTGTTCGTTTTTCTGAAATCAGAACGACCCTCACCATGCGTAAGAGACAGAACTAAACCGTCTATTTTTGTTCCCCCACATGGTGAGGATGATACAGAACCTTCGGAATCAATTCCGCGTGTCAAAACGTGTTACAGTCATATTTTTTCATAACTCCAAGTAGAACGAGTTCCAAGACAAATTTTTTTCATAATATTTTAATACTCTAGTAGGATCAGTCTTCTACAAAGTAGTTGTCCCTTCTTATGAAGCATACAGTTCACCTAGATATCTCTTAATTGTGACATGGATAAGCACCATCATTTCATAATGATATCACGTCTTCTCACATCGGTCGAAAGTTGCCTTGAGTCGTTTACAATGCATCACTGAATAATCAACTGGCTCGCACCGCGAGTAGAATAAACCTATCACGAATCTAACGAATTACATCATACGAATGATACCATGGAGTGCACAGAATCTTATGCCTGTATTTTTGACGAATTGAAAGTCATGCGGTCCCCACCCATCCAACAGAATTCCTCATAGCCTTCAAGCATCAATAGTGGGAATGAAAAAAAGGGATGACCGTAAGATCTCTTTGTAGCCTGTATAGATCAGGATAAAGGGTTTGAGAAAGGTTTGATGAAGAAAAAAGTTTCCATAAGTGAGCATAGGCTAATTGTACTAGATATGAATAGCAAATAACTAGTGTCATGCCACAGACAGTAGTTTTTTACTTCGACATTTATGCTATTACGGATTTCAATTTTTTCCATGGTTACGGTCGGTGTTAATTTTCAATTTTTCATCTTTGATCATTTTGAATCTCAACACTTTCACACAAAAGTCATGATGTAAGTTCGAGTCTTTTTGGCACAGTGCTGTTAAAGCACCACTCGAAGTTTCACTTGGATCAAAAAATTGTCGCCTAGTCGCCCTGAAACCAAAAAATTGTACGTGCACCTCACTCGTCCTGGTGTTTTGAGGGACGGAGGATGTTTTTCCCTCGTAACATTCAGAGAAAGGCAGACCCCGTACCTCAGAACAGCCAAACCTTGCATCGATGCTTAATATACTTTTTTGTGTTGACTTTGTAAAACACCCCAGCAGACGTGAAACAGAATATAATGGCATCACACCGCACAAAACTAAATCCTCATCAAAAGCTCTTTGTGTCTTCAATGTTCCAACCATCGTTCGTCAAGTATTTTGATTGATAAATTGCTATTGCACCTCATTGCTCCTAATAATGGTTCTCTCTCGTTTATTGCGTGAGTTTGTTCGAATGGAACATGATTGCAAATACAGCTGGACCTGCTATTTCAAGAATGCACTCGGATCAGGAGAAGGAAAAATCGTTCAACTCCCTCATCCCGAACTGGAATCGATATCGGTTTTCGTGAGTGAAGTGGAGGTCATAAATTCCTCTCTGCTATGTTTTTGGTTCTGCAATACTAAATAGTCAGAGAATACCATGTTTACTGCTAGTCAATAGCTAATTCCTGCACTTACAACGCTACCAAAATTGGAAGAACTTGTAGTTTAAGCTTGAAACGCTGTGAAAATGATTTCCATAACTATATCAGACTTGTGTTTTAGATTCTAAGTACAGGTCTGGTCAATGTTTCTCTCAGAATTAAGTCAGATGTTCAAGTTAAGGAAAAGGTGTCTCGAATACCTAAAATTATCCGGCGCAGAGCGTTGTGAGCACATTGAATATTGAATATCTCAATATTCGGGTAGATTTCGTGTCTAAATCTAGTTTTTGAACTCTTAGTTTCAGATCTAGATTATGAAACGTAATTTGGACCTTAAAAATTTGGGCCTTGTGTATTGAGGCCGTTACAGCCCATTTGAGAGATAGGCTGGAGAAGAATAAGGAGAAATTCCCCAGATAAAATATCCCTCAAAATATCAATCTCGCAATCATCTCAAGTTCTTTATCATACTTCATCGTCATTCATCATTCATATTTCCAAGAGAGGCATTGCCATACGTTGCAGCAGCTTGCTCGTCACAGTTGAAACTTTGAGGGCCCAACTTGCATGTTTGCTAGGTGAAGCTTCACAGGAAATTCGATCAGCTAACAATTTTTTCAACACATCCACGAAATACTATCAGTAACGAGTTCTGGAATGATGTAGTTTGAATTCAAAAATTTTTGTCGGTCGATGATGGCACAGCTCATGCTATAGCAGTTATGCAAGTATAGTTTCATCTTCATGCCTAGCGCTTAATGTCATGGCTACTCCGAAAATTTTTAATATCTGACTTGAAAAATTGTGTTACAACGCACCCACAAATTATCTCTACAAACATTATTTATGCCTCTCTTATATGCTGCTCCATTTGCTCACTCCCATGGAGGGTACTGAATAATAATGCGTAACCGGATCACTCTCTTATCAATCGATAGAAGACTTTCAATAAGACGCCTATAGAAGTCTCTACCCATAATCATGAATTGTGTTGACCCCATTTGACTATATTCAACTTGTCAATATCTTTCAATTCGTCAATCGGTCTCGCAGTTTTATTGGAATAATTTTTCTGAAGAATAGTTGCGTCAAGACATGAGCCGGATCTCGAAGCTTTCTATCACCTTAGCTATCGATAATCGGATTACCACAGTTTATGAATAATAATTAATCATCGGTTTGTCAGCTTCAGTGATGAATCGTATCATGATGCGAATGTACACTACAGTGTAGATTCTTCCAACATTTTTTTACACGTTTTGAAAGGAGGAATTGCACAAAATACATCTATAATCCATTCAGATAGTTCGGAGTTTAAGATAGAATTCGGCAGGTTTGAATTCGTTGAAATAATTTATGCAAATGTCGTCCCATTGTTCATCCATGAGACTTTAATAGAATCTGACAATCGGCAAAGTAGGTGTGCTAGGGCGAATCATGACTCATAGTTTGCATGATTCTGCTTTGTAAAGTAGACAAATAGTTTCGCTTGAGTGTAAGCTGTGAATAGCTGAGCACAAAATTATTTTGGTCTTCTAAGGTAGTCAGAAGGAAAAAGTATCGTACCTAAAAATTTACTGGAGGCCTTATAGACCTAAAAACATAGTTTGCTAGCTAATCAGAATGGAATCTGGATGAATTATTATAATTCCAGCATTCTTAAAAACTTATTTGAGGGAAACTCAATTGTTTTTCAGCAAAAATTTACAAGGAACCCACTATCAAAATATCATCAATATTTTTGAATGAGACTCGACTCATCTTCAGCGAATTTCTTCACGGAGAATCGATACTCTCTCAGCATTCATCAGCTAACATGGACGGATTCTGACCGAAATTCAGTCAGTCTGACTGATTATTCGCAAAATTTAGGCGAAAATCAACTTGAATAGCTGATTTTCGGTTAGAATCCGTCCATGTGGGCTGATTCATGTTGAAAGATAGATTCTGCAATAAGTATATTATATTATAGCTTCAATGCCATTAGTAGAGTATATGCTCACATTTTACAAGGTGTGAATTATTCTTGTCAGTGCAACATATGAGTTGTTCAGTGCAAGAGAAGACTGAGCGCCATTTTCAGGACCGTATGAATTTTAGTGTCATGCACCGGGGTTCCTACGGAAACTCCAAAGAACATAATAGTAAATTACATCACTGAAGGCGGAAGGCGAGTTCGGGTCCCAGGACGAGTTGTCGACCGAGCGCAGCGAGGGAGACATGTCCTAAGAGGTCGGACAAGCTCTTCCGCCGGAAGTGATGTGATATTTTTCACCAGTCTAACCTCAAAATCGGGCATTTCTCTTTTTTTTGGGCTCTCGTGGTGAAAAATATCACATCACTCCCAGCGGAAGAGCTCGTCCGGGACCTTAGGACATGTCTCCCTCGCTGTGCTCGGTCGACAACACGTCCTAGGGCCTGAACTCGCCTTGCGCCTTCTGTGTGATGTAATCTACTATTCCACCACGAGAGCCCCGAAAAGAGGAGAAATGTCCGATTTGGAGGTTAGAGCGCTGAAAAATATCATTGATTAATAGTAGATTACATCACTGAAGGCGGAAGGTGAGTTCGGGCCCTAGAACGTGTTGTCGACCGAGCGCAGCGAGGGAGACTTGTCCTAAGGGCCCGGACGAGCTCTTCCGCCGGAAGTGATGTGATATTTTTTGCCACGAGAGCCGCAAAAGAGGGAGAAATGTCCGATTTTGAGGTTAAAGTGGTGAAAAAATATTTCCTGCGGGATTCACCTCTTGATTTGAACGTACAGATGATTCGGGTCAATCCTTACTACTTTTTAGAAGAGGGCTTGCTAGTCTACTACTGCACTGTACCATTCATATGTAACTGGTCAGTGTATTTTTGGGTGATTTCAATGCTATCTTTTGAGTGAAGCTGAAATACATGGAGAGGGTGTTCAGGGTTGAAGAGTAAAATGATATTATCTTCAAAAGTCTTGGAAAGGAGATCAGTACGAGGGGTGGGATAGATTCCTGAAAACACTAGTATTTTTCCATGATAACGTCGACTGGAATGAACAAAATTCCGTACGGGTTTCGCAGAATAACGATGGCCAATCAAGGGAAACACTAAGCCACAGTCTTGTCTCAACAATTTTGAAAGCCTAGACTGTTGCAAGTCAGAGATTCCGGAATGTACTCTCGGAGTGTTATCTTATAGTTGATCAAGAATGTACAATGTAAGATCAAAACTTATTGAATTGTCTTCGCTCAGACCTACTAAATTGAAAAAATGAAGGGAAAATTGATGAAAAAGTCTCAGCCGAGAGATTCCGCACAAGCTCAATTCTTGAGAGTATGTGATAACTCAGATAACTTTATTCGACTTTTCGTGACATTACGTGGCCAATAAAATAAGTTTTCGAGTACCTTTGGGATTCGGAAATATATTACTATCTTAACAATTGAAAATTTGAAAATCAATAAAAACCAGCCTCTCAAGATATACTGTGGTACATTACTTTTACAGTACCCCTCTGGTATATACTACTGATTTTTAAAAATTCAGTCTCCAGAGAGTCAGATAACAGTGGTATTCCGTGCACGGACATGAATATTGACTCAGACGTTATATTGGAGACCTACAAATTTCAAGCTCTGAAAACAAACATTTTGATCCTCCGGTGAACCTTTTTTTTATTTTCTCTAAATCCTACAACTCCTTTAGTTTTGCATCTTTAGATTTGAAAACGCTTTACATTCAGCCTTAGTTCACGAAAATGCTCTTGAAAATGATTATTCTCATGAGTTTAGCTGGCTTTCGATCAGATTCAAAATAAATATTTCATTTTTGAGTATTATCGAAAGAACTGCACGGAATGCAGAGACGCAGTCCGGACCTTTTTGTTTCTGAAAGAAAAACATCAAAATCCCAAGGACGTTTAAAAGTTGGCAATCCCGTACTTTTTTGCGCGAGTATAGTTCTAAATCATCGAAACAGATTTTGTAAGATTGATTTCCATACACAAAAGCCTTTGAATGTTTCCAATCGCGACCATCTGGATATCTGAAACAAATTTGGAGATATTTGTGTTTTGACCAAAGAAAATGTGCAAAATTTCAATTTCACAAGTCCCCACTTCTTGATAACTCACGGGAGCCGCAAGGTCGAAACAGTATTCTTGGAGTTTTGTCAGTCGTCAAAAGTTTTCATCCATCAATAATATATCCTGAGATGGCCTGTTATCATGTGTTGATCTGGTGCGGAGTTACTCAGCCTTTTCAACCATGAAATGGTACTATTATTAGTTTCTCAAATCCTGGACCATTTTGGCATCATTCCCATTCTTCGATCTCAAAAAGCTATTTTCCTTCATTGGCCATATTTCAACATTATCGTAACGAAAATAAGTTTGGATCACGCTGATCGTACGCGACAGACCACAGATTTACACATTCCAAAACCCATCTCACCAAAGTCTGTGGGTATGAGAGGGAATTTTCATTGTTGAGTGAGATTCAAAAAAGCATGGTACTATGTGCTTTACTAACAACTCCAAAGATACCGAGCTTTTCGTATCATTGCTCAACTTTGGACGCCCCTGCTTCAAAAGACGCGCGAAAGAAAGTACATTTTTATAAGACAGAGTCTTTCAAACTTTCTCAACGATACCCAACCAGAACTTTTGCACTGTAACATGGAATCTCATATGAAGATATCAAGTTTTTTCTTGTAAGAATTATGAAAAGATTCTGCGAGGGGTCATTACTAATCTTACTGATTGAATGGAATATATGGGATGAGCTAATTCAATGATTCAATTTTAGCTTACTGAGGAGGTAAGGATATCCCAGCGCAGACGCACTCATTCTTCTACGAGTCTCTCCTTCGTTCCTTCGCGGCGATTCAGACATGAGAAGTTCTCTCTTGATTATTTCAAAGTAGAAAACTTTGGAAGAAGATAAAGTTTTACTAACATTCATGTGTGACTTTTCGATCATCTCGTGCACTTATCCTAGAGCTCCTACAAGAATTTCATTATTTATTCATCCAGTCTAATAGCATCTCCATTGGGTTCCTAGACGATCTGCTAGATAGTTTCTTTCACTGAATATTTCAAATATATTCGCGGGGTTGAGGGTGGTCGAGAACGAGATCGAAGATTTCGATGGAATAAATTTTGGACGAGATTGTCGTTCATGGAATGTTCTGTGTGAGTTTTTGAATGATTGTCAACAATTCCGTATCTTTTGAAATTCAAATCTGGCTCTGAATCCTGCGGCTCTCGTAATGAAAATCTCAACAGCTTTTGTG
>JAPYYZ010000037.1:0-31622 GCA_030522705.1 Eretmocerus eremicus | reverse complement strand
TTAGTCGGTTGACTTGGATGGATTGACACAAGCATCAATGTGTGAATAGGAGAAAAACACCCAAAAAGCATGAAGAATCAGGAATTTGATTATTTTCTACCTCTGTTCAGAGCGCCCATTGGCAAGAGATGAAGGAGATACTCCATTTCCGAGATAGCACGAGTGTTTAAAAAAATTTTGGTGAAGATCGGTCACCCGGAGTTCCTGGTCTCCCCTTGTTAGACTTTGAGCAATTTGTCCGAAAGTTAAGAATAAGTTGGCATCCTCGCAGCTGAGATAAGTCAATCTTCGTCCTCTCTCCCATTGTGAAAAGGCAGAGCGATGCAAGATTGGACCCAACTTTCAAGCCTACAAACTCTCTATGGTGCGCGTCCAAACCATGCACAATCGCCTTGGAAACGAGCAATCGAAACGGCTATGCGATACAGGGAACCTACAATTGACCGCAAGCGGGTTGTTCTGTAAACCGTCCAAGAATTTTCATGCACTAAAGCTAGCACAGACGATGAGCACGCGAATCATGCAGCAATTACGCAAAAGCTGAGAATGTGCGGTGAGCGTGGATGCGTGCGAGAGCAGAGATCCGTCTTCGGAGAGCGAAAAGTCGAAGAGTGAAGTGAAGAAAAAGAATGAGCGCCCTCTCTCTCCTCTCCGTTGCGTGTCCAGCTCGGATGTATGTGTGTAGCGGGACGGCCGATGCCTTCCCTTCGCCCGCCGTCCCCTCGTGCGCTCTGACTGCTGCCGCGTTCGAGTCAATCCTCGTTGAGAGGGGGAACTCCTGGCGATGCTCGCCAGGTTCCTCGCCTCATGGAGCTCCGATGACGTTGGCTGCACGAGGATGCATCGAACTTGCGGCGCACTGCAGGAACTGCCACGGGATACCGGGACGTGACCGTCCCTCCAAGAGGCAACTCTGCACCTCAGTGATGAGGTCACGTGTGGAGTTCGGCTCCGCTGCACCGGTGATGCACTTGCACCGAGCAGTGCACACCAGGTGAGTGTATCATTGACACTCGAACCTGTTCTGAAAACACGCGCGAGAGCAATACTGCAAGCACTGAGTCTGCTTCGAAATATGCGCGGGAATCACTCGCAGGCGCGTGCCGATTACCTACTCGAAGCCTTTCTCGAGGCCAGGATCCCCACGTGGTGGTGATCTGGCTCGAAGGACGCAAAAGTGTGCATGCGAGTTGGCTTGGCAAGACACTGGGCCGTTCGCACTTGCACAAAAGCACTGACGAGAAAGGCTGAAGGCCGGGCGAGGTATCTTTTCTAAATCAAGAAGCACAATCATAACTAAGCAGCACTTGTGATTTATTTAAACTGTATAATCACTCATTGCGTGGGTGAGTGATTCCTGGCCCAAACTTTAGAATGAACTTGGTTTTCGGAGCAAAAACGCAAAGTGCGCGAAGCTCGCGTGTCGGATGAGCGTGATCGCGTTGCGTTGTAATTGCTGTCCCGACAGACGATACCAAAGAGATCGCGCCGGTCGCGAGCAAGAAGCCCGAAAATCGCGTGATTTGGGTGTCGCGTGAGGAGAGGTGAGTCGCCGTGCATCCCTCGCGTTCGAACGCTGGTCGCCCTCTATGTATTAGCGCGATCAGCGTATACACGGACAGTAGCCTGTTCGCTGCAATTTCCTTCACTTCTGGCCGTGTAGTTCGCTCGCGCCTCGTGCGCATTTGAACTTGGCGCGCATTGGAGTCTGTAGATTTCAGACTAAGCTTCCGGAATATGGCCGGCCAATCAAAAGCAACTGGCTAAGAGACGAAAGCGATGCGGGTGAAAGACATAGACCGAGCATCTGGTGCAGAGCACACGCGTTTCTTCCGCCGTTTTCCTCGTGGTTAAGTTGGAGCAATTTGCCGCGCGCCAGCCTCAAGAGTCCGTGGCCGAATCAAGACCTATTGAGAGAGCTACTGAGAGTTGAGAGGTTTGCTGCATAGCGAAGGACGGGACGAAGAGGATGGCTGCAGACGGTGAGTGGGCTTGCTCCGAATATTGAAGATCCTCCTCACCGCGGATCCTCCGAAGAGCCTCGCGCGTCGCTTTCGGGCGTCGTCGAGCCCTGGCCGAGACGGACTCGCGGGGCTGCTGCGTTGTGCACGTTGACTCTGACTAGCCGAGGCTCAAGTGCGACCCGGAGGTTCTGCTGTGTCGAAAAGGAGCTGAGCCGGGAAAATCAGTGCGCGCCGTGGCCGAGACGCTCTGTAGACGGCGTGCAAGTTTAGCATCGCGGGCCGAGACGTTCCCGAGGAGACATACGCCAGGTAGGGCCGGAATGTGGTCGTGAATGCAGTGCAGGGAGTGGTCGGGCAGTCCGGGGATAGCGTCGGTTCCCCGCGGCTCACATGTGTAGCGTGCACCTGTTGCTCGGTGTAAGCGGGGCCGTTCGGTTGGCCATGTTGGCCTTTGTCGCGTTGCGCGGTCCGAGAGCGTCGTTCAGTGGCCATTTCAAGCATTGGAATTTCGGAGCAGAGTCTCATTGTGGATTGGCCGTTTGGGCTTCCACTTTGATCCTGGCCGAGGTAAATGCTGGTACGGGTCGCGTTGACCGTGATTTGGTCGTGCTGATTGGGTCGGTCGTGATTGGTCGTGATATGGTCGAGACGTGGTCGAAAAGTGCGCGTGGCCGAGATACAGTGCGTGGATTATGTCGCGAGTGAAATTGATTGTACATTTTCAGAGACATTGAGTCAAATCTAAGCGCGTTGAGTGTCGTGTGAATTGTTGCGTTGCATTGCCCATATGTAAATTTCATGTACCGCCGCGAACAAGAAACGTTGGAGAATGTAAGCCGAGAATTTGTTAATCTTGAAATATCGTGAGTGTCATTTTGCGCGTTCGCCCCACCCCCCTCCCCCCCTCCTTTTCCCTTCTCAAGTCCGAGAGGTAGGTTCTTGCTGAGCACGAGAAAGCAACTGCAAGGCAACGAGACGTATCGCCGTTCGCGCGAGTGAACCTGCGTTCCAAGACCGAGTCCGATAAAAATCAATAATTGTGTACTAGTGACTTCATTTGCCCCGTCACAGATATGGAGAAATTCTGAAGAGCAAACCCGTTAGTCCCGGAGTCGCTCGACAATCCTCCGAAGCATCATACTCGAATATCTCCAGCATTCCTAATCCATTTTGAGGAAAATTGAACCAGCTATCGATCGCAATCAGTCCTAAGAACTAGAGTCTGCGCGTATGCACAAGAAAATCAAGTTCTATGGATTATAATCAAATACGTTCATGTTTCGGTTCATAGAATATCAGTTTCCTTTACATGCAGGTGAATTCAGAGTCTTGGAGATTATCGCTATTGATAGCCGATCTATTTTCCTATGCGATCTCCAGATGCCGGTTGATAGTGTAAATCCGGGGTCTCACGCTTTCGGAGCCAAGGAAGGGCTCGGAGCCATTCCGGTGCGTACGGGTTCAATATCTTCGATTTCCCCTTATTTCACATTAGCTGATTCTCTCACATCAAATCAGTTCCAACGAGTAACCATTTTGGAAAAAATTGCAGTGGCTATCGATTTCCAATTCTCTCCAACAGGCGAAAACTCGTCCATGTGTTGGAAAATGTATTCAGCAAAGGGAAAAATACTTATACTATTGTTTTTCTGATGTTCTGAACACTTTTCATGGCTGAAAAATGCCTTCAATCTCCGCGGAAGTTGACCCCATCAACTGTGGCGATGAATAGCGAAGCTCTTCCCCGATGAAATCAATGGGGGAGAACATTTTTCAGTTTTTTGGAGGTTTGCAACGCATAAGTAAGCTTCTAGAGGCCTCCAAATTTCCAACTCCAGAAGATATTGGAATCAAGAAGCCGAAATCCATGTAAACCCATGTAATTGCTCAAGATGATAATGAAGAGTAAGGTCATCCAATTAGGTGTAATGACTCCATCGCTGAAAAATTCTTTGAGAATTAATTCACAAAGACTTGATCGGGCATCCCTGCAACTTTATTTCTGCACTAAACGTGCGACGTCTCGGCCGCTTTGTCTGCGAATCTTTTCAAGTTCAAATCATAGTATGGATAATGAACAACAATTCAATTACTCCACAATTTCCACAATTTTGGGTTATATACCTTGAAACGAAAAAATTTGTCACATGTATCTGAGAGATCTATACCAAGAATGATCTTGGAGTCTACGTGGGATCATCGTTGAGAATGACAATCAAGCAAACTTCGAATATCCAAACTGTTCATGATTCTAGATTCAGTGGTTGTTATTTGGAGGAGGAGGAACATTCGAAAGTGAGCGTGCTAAAACGTACGTGTGATTGAAAGTGGTGAGTCTTTTTCCCTCATATCCCGGATATTACACAAATGATGGAATGTTTGTCAATCGTCATGGTCAATGTTAGACCACGACGGTCTCCCGAGACAGACTAAAGAGAAGGGGTAGACAAGCTGTTGATCAGTGTATATCAATGTCAGCGAGAAGGAAGGAGGGGTCGGTGAGGGAGATTACTGAATGACATGATAATAGAATCAACTATAAAATTATAATATAACTGATGACTCAGAAATTTGTAACGTTTAACTTCCGTACAATACAAACTTTTTTGAACAGATCAATAGATTTTTGATCGATGTTTTCCAATCGATATACGTCCCCATTGCGGTTTAAAGTGCCGGGGTGATAATACATATTGAGCATCTTCGAAAAAAATCTGATTTTATGTCTATTTTTTGATTCTCTGATCTTCATATCATCAAAATTGAGTGAATGGCTTGAAGAACTCGAATGTGAGGCTAGTCCGGATGTACTGCAATTATTCCTTATATCTTTAGTATGTTCATAAACCCTATGTTTGAGTTTCCTCTTCGTAGTACCTCTATATGTACTCCAACAATCGTTGCAATTAATCTCATAAACAACGTCATGTTTCTGTGAGATATGAAGAGAATCCTCCCCCAATTCAATGTCGTAATTCAGCTTATTACAGATGGAGTTCTCAAGGAGGAGGGAGAATTTTCTAGAAATTTTATTTACCGACGGAGTGAGACCTTTTACAAACTGGAAAACTACACTCGTTATTTGTCCCAAAATCCTCGTGGTCTGAGCCATAGCTTGATTATTCTCATGATTCTTTTCTTGAATTGAATGGATTTTTCTACTGATATAACCGTTCAGAATTTCTATGGGGTAGCCGTTATTTTGGATGAGGATGCGGATTGTATCTAGATTATCTCTGTGGGAAGGTGGATCTGAAAGTCCAATGCATTTGTCTTTCAAGTTATAGATAATGGCGATCTCTTGAGATTCCGGGTGACGTGAAGAATAGTTGATATAGCAACCTGATGATGTCGGTTTTTTTATGCCAGTCTGTTAGGCAAGTCTGATTTGTTTCTCTCATCATTCTCATAGCCAGAAAATTCAAGCTCTCATGATCTTCTGACTCTGATGTGAATCGTAATTGGGGATTGTAACTATTGAGTGTTGAGAATATTTGGAATTTCATTCTTTTGGGCAGTCGAAAAACAATCATCTATATATCTCCCATAGGATAACTGACTGTTTTTCACAATTTCGAGGCAATGAGTTTCTAACAATCCTAAAGCTATTTCAGCGAAAAATTTAACAAACAAATGCATCGAACTGTGAGATCCACCTTTTCACAAAAATAATCTAAATACAATCCGCATGCTTCCCCAAAATAACGGCTACCCCATGGGAATTGTAAACAGGTATACCAGTAGAAGACTCCATCCAATTGAACGGAGGAATCATGGGAATAATCAAACTATGGCACAGGAAACGAGAATTTTGAGACAAATGCCGAATGTAGTTTTTCTATTCGTGAGAGGTCTCACTCTGTCACTAAATGGAATTTCTAAAAAATTCTTCTTCCACCCCATAAACTCTGTATGTAAAAAGCTAAGCTACGCCATTGGATTGAAGGAGAATCCCATCCATATCTCATAGAAACATAACCTTGTTCATGAGATCAATTGCAAGGATTGTTAGAGTACATATATAGCTACTACGAAGCAAACATTCAAACATAGGGTTCCTGAACATACCAAGGATGCGAGAAATAATTGCAGCACATTCGCTCCAGCCTCACACTCGAGTACTTCTAGCTATCCAATCAATTTTGATGATATCAAAATTATAGATTCAAATATGGATTCAAAATCAGATTTTCTTCGGAGATGCTCAATATATATTATCACCCAGGCACTTTAAACCGCAATAAGGACGTAGATCGATTGGAAAACATCGATAAAAAATCTATCGATCTGTTCAAAAGAAGTTCGCATTGTACGGAAGTTAAACGTTACAAATTTCTGAGTCATGAATTATATTATAATTTTATAGTTGATTCTCTTATCATGTCATTCATTCATCTTCCTTACTGACCCCTCCTTCTTTCTTGCTGACATTGATAAACACTGATCTACAGCTTGTCTGCTTCTCCTCTTCAGTCTGTCCCGGGAGACCGTCGTGGTCTAATATTGACCATGACGATTGACAAAAATTCCATCATTCTCGCAATCCCCGGGATATGAGGGAAAAAGACTCACCATTTCCAGTCACACGTACGTTTTAACAACCTCACTCTCGAATGTTCCACCCTTTTTAAATAACAACCACTGAATCTAAAATCTTTAGCAGGTTGGATAATTGAAAATCGCTTCATTGTCATTTCAAACGATGATTCCACGTAGACTCCGAGATCATTCTCGGTATAGATACCTGAGATACATGTGACGAATGTTTGTGTTTCAAGGTATGTAACCCAAAATTGTGAAAATTGTGGATGATTGAATTGTTGTTCATCATCCATATTGTAATTTCAGCTTGAAGAGGTCCGTAGAAAATGCGACCGGAACGTTACACGTTTAGTGCAGAAATAAAGTTGCAGGAATACCCAACGAAGTCTCTGTGGATTGATTCTTCGAGAATTTCCCTGGTATAGAGTCATTACACCTAATTCAATCGGCATTGGGATTCAGAAATGCCGCTCACACGAGCACGAACTAGACGAGTTGCTCTAGAAGCAGCGAGCGGAGAGGTCACTGCACCACCACAAGATGACAACAATCTCAACATCTCTGTCAGGGATGAGCATTACTTCATATCCACGGAGATACCATCTAGTCTACATGAAATTTCGGACGTCGATCGCACTATTAATGTTTTTGAATTCACACGTAACATAAGAATTCATTTTGACGATCGAGTGGCAGAACCCTTTGTGAAATTATCCAAGCTCGCAGAAAGAAAGACGGAACATCTTCAATTTCTATTACAGTACAGAACATATGATATGGTACCATCTCATGTCCTTAACAACACAAAATCAGTCTCTCATATCAGCATCCACGGTAAATTTGTTACGCGTGTAACACAAATGTTATCTGTACATATCCAAAAGACGCTCCTTAACTCAGAAATCGAAGATTCGAATTTTCATATCAATTTTTCCAATCGTCAAATCACCAAAACCCTTCCAAAATTCGAGAATTGTATGCACTATGATCTACCGAAACAATTCCTCCAAACTATAGAATTTAATTTGGAATTTGTAGGAAGGAAAGAAAGATCGAAACACTCAAGAAAGTTCAAGTTTCTACGACCCGCACACTACGGATTCATTCAGATAACAGAATCAAATACTCCTTCCCCACATCCTCAGTTGAATATCTGTAGTACATCACTCACTGTGGATCCTAAAGAGGAATGGTTTGTTAATTTGACTGATACAGAAATTCCAGAACCGGTATAGGATACTTTGAGACTGGTTGATGAGTTTAATTCCTCTTCGAACTCAGACATAAAACACATTCTTCTAGTTTTTGAAAAATTCAGAATACACTCATAAGAATTATGATGATTCAGACAGTAGTTTTTGTGAGCCGATTTTGAATCGGTTGGGTGACTCCAGTCAGAGGAAGAGACACATTCCTATTCAGGATCGTATCATCTCAAATAAAATGAAACAAACTAAGAATTTTATTAGAGCTCACATAGAACTGATGTTTACGAAAGCTGATAAGGGTAATGTGATGGTTGTGATTTCGAAACATGATCACATCTTCAAAGTGGAGCAGTCTCTAGATGATGTATTTTATTATACTACGAAAAAGTTCCCAAAAATTCCTTGGATGAATTGCAAATTATCATATCGGAATTGATCAAAGAATGACGGAAGGAAGGAGTCTTTCAGTAAGACCCATGTTCCGGGTATGTAAGAGATAAGATCGACGAATCAAATATCCCCCGCGAATCTGGTTTGATTAAGATCCGCCGTCTAGATAAAGCTCTAAAGAGCAGGTGCCGAGACGTGAACCCAAGGAATTAAGTTTTTTTTTCATTAAGATCCCTAAGAAGGATATCCCATGTAGGATTATTGTTTTGACTTTGAACAGCCTATCATACCTCTTAGATAGAGCGTTATAAGAATTTTTCAACAAGTTCATTTCTCTTCCTGAGTTCCGGATCAAAAATAGTTATAAAATGGAAAAAACATGGAGTAAGCTGATTGTTCCTGAAGAATATGGGCTGGCATCCTTTCATGACGTGAGTCTTTTCACAAATCTGCTACATAAACTCATTCATCAATCTCATTATAGCTTTGGGGGGAAAGTGGAAATACCTAAAACCGGCAATCGGACGTCATATTAGCAAATTTGAATTTCTATCTAGAATAAGAACACTGCTTGAATCCACCTTCCTTCAATTCAATGGAAAATATTACAGGCAAAGAATTGGCTCGCCTACGGGAGGGGGGGGGGGGCTGTATGAGTCCGTTTTCGGCTGAAATATCTTTAGAATTGTTAGAAACTCATTACCTCAAAATCATGAGAAACAGTATATTTTTCCATGGGAGATACGTGGATGATTGTTTTCTGATTGCCCAAGAGAATGAAATTCCAAATATCCTCAACACTTCCAATGGTGACAATACCCAATTACAATTCACATTAGAATCAGAAGTTGATAATAGCTTGAATTCTTCGGAAATGAAAATAGAGTTGAAATACTCTGCCAAGATACCTCACCGCAGCTGTTCGAGAGCGCCGATAGCAGGAGACACACACACACACACACACGCACGCGCGCGCGCGAGACGGAGTCTGTGTGCGCGTACGCGACCTACTCCCCACCTGCCCCGCTGCGGCTGCACTTCGTCGTCGCTGCTTCCGCCGGGCTGTGCTCTCGCGTTGCCAAAAAGGCGCCTTTTAGATTGTACCCCACGCGAGATTTGCTCCGCTCTTTGTGTGCTCATTGTTTTATTGTCAGTGTTAAATAAACCGCGGATGGGGAGTTGATTGATAGCTTCGTGAGTGAATCTTCCTCCGTCAGATCTCCTGCTCTCGACCTCGTGCACTCTGACAGGTTATGGACGCCTACGCACGCCGTGCAGGTGCCCGTTACGGGGTGTCTGCACATGGTTCGAGATCCCTGGCACGGAGAGCGGACAGACGGGATCCTTTCAAGGGGGAGGAAGCGAATTTAGAGGTGGATGATGTGCCACTGAAGTGCGGGGGTGATGCGGAGCATCGTTCATGCCCCGAAGCGCTCTTAGCCCGGGCAGGAAAGCGGTCTCTCTCTCTCTCTCTCTCTCTCTCTTCTGGAAGCCGGCGGACACCGCGTTTTCTCTTCGAGAGCTCCCGCTGCCCTCACACATGTTAGAAGCTGCTGGACATCGCGATCTGAGCACACCAGAAATGCAGCACCACCGGGTGGTGCAGAACCGGAATGTTCTGTCCATCGAGATTGGCGCAACTAGAAGCCGGCTTCGTGGAACGATCTCACAGAAGAACGGCGAGCACGTGTTACGGGGAATTCGGAGGGAGGCTCGGGTGACGCGAGCGCGCGTGCACGAGCTCTTTCCTAACTCGTCCCTTCGTGAGGAATATGCACGACCGAGTCGATCGTTTCACCTTGTGTCTCGGGATCGTGAGTAGTGCGTTTTTTGTGCCTGGTGTCTCTTGGTCGAACGGACGACCAGAGCCCTCTCTGGACTAGCGAGTGAGGCCACAACCTAACCTAGAGGTAATTCCCTAAAAATCCAAGTCTCAACCCGAACCTGTTGCGCGCCGTGCGTACTACAGCAAGGGGGCGGACAATTTTTGTCCCATTCCTCTCCCATGTAACGGAGTAACTAGGAGTTTGGGAACATAACCTAGAAGCAATTCCCAACAAATTAAGTCCCAACCCGGACCTGTTGCGCGCCGTGCGTGGTACAGCAAGGGGGCGGAGAATTTTTGTTTCCCCCCATTTCGCTCTTATGTAACGGAGTAACTAGAAGTTCGGGGACACAGCCTAGAAGTAATTCCCAACGAATTAAGTCTCAACCCGAACCTGTTGCGCGCCGTGCGTGCTACAGCGAGGGGGCGGACAGTTTTTTTCTCATTCCTCTACTATGTAACGGAGTAACTAGAAGTTCGGGAACGGAAGGAATACCAAGGACGCGGCGTCATAGCAAGAACGACGTGCGTGGCCGGTCCAACGAAACGAGCGTATAGACAGTTACCAGGACTCTCTCTCTCCTGTTGCATCGACGTTCGTGGAACTGGGAAATTCTCCGTGTGGGATATCCTGGCGTCAGTATGGGCTGTAGGCGTGTGCGATCGCTCCTCTTTCACGCCAGTTGGATAAACTACCATCGTTTGTACACAGTGAGAGGAAACACGCATGCAGTGCGGGCTTCCTCCATAATCACACACGTAGCTCACGGAACTTTGCTCAGTTGTACTAGCGAAATGAAATGAACTACTTTTGAACCAAGATATATTGCAGAAAAGTGGCTATGCTCACGATGGAAATTACTCCGATGAGAGTACTTACTCACCTCCTAGAAGAAACCTCCCCGTGCATCTGAGGAAGTATCGGGCCTAGGATGTAATCGATCTGAAGATCGAACGGCGCCAGGTAAATGATTTCACGGACAACCGAAGGTTCCAAGGTAACTGGTCTAATCAGAATTTTTCCACAAAACAAGCATTGACCTAGGAGAAATTGCAAATTTCGGATTCTCATGATAAATTGTTGATAGAAGGGACATGAGAATCATTTAGAAGTTAGAAGTTGGAGTCAATCTTCGGGAATTTTTTTTGAACGCTCAACCAGAAGCCACAAACACGCTTGTTTGTTCTTGCCTCTTTCTCCTTGCCATCTCGGTCAATCTGGCACATGGAATTTCTCATCGTTGGTAGAAGGGAAATGAGAATCATTCAGAAGCTAGAAGTTGGAGTCAATGTTTTGGAATTTTTTTTTGAACGCTCAACTAGAAGCCACAAACACACTTGTTTGTTTTTGCCTCTTCTTCCTTGACATCTCGGTCGATCTGGCACATGGAATTTGTCATTGTTGGTAGGAGGAAAATGAGAATCATTCAGAAGTTAGAAGTTGAAGTCAATGTCTGGAATTTCCTTTTTCTTTTAACGCTCTACTAGAAGTCACCAACACACTTGTTTGCCTTTGCCCCCTTCTCCTTGCCATTTCGGTCAATCTGGCACATGGAATTTGTCAACTATGGACACTTGGACCATTCCAAAGTTAACGGCACGACAGGGTACGACCTAAGGGTATACCTCTCGCCAACTTCCTCGGTCCACCACTAATAGGAAAAAGGTGGCAACAACAAGTGTTGATGGACATGCTAACCATCAACGCGGGAAATTTTGTCGAGCAAGCTACACTGTAAAAAATCTCGTTGGGAGAACCCAGTGTTGAACATAGGTCGGGTTTTTATCCAGTGTTCAACACAGGGATTTCACAGTGCGGTTAGTGAACTCCCAGTACTAGCTTAGGTTTTCCCAGGCCCGCGTTGTGAATTCACGTCCATGCCATGCCTGATTCGCCGCGGTCCACGACCAAGAACTTGCTAAAGTTTCGTGCAAAAAATTGGACCTGTATCTATACGCATTTCTCAATCATAGTTTGCGTAATCCTTAACCGAATCCGATCCAGACCGAATCATGCATATAGTGTTCAAATGAATTTGAAGAGATCCGACTGCTCTGCACCGTCGGTTTTCTAACCTCAAACTACACGGCCCTGCAGCAAGGGAATAATACAATCGCGCACCTGTGAATTCACAACGCGCGCGGGGAAAACCCAGGCTGTTGCAGGGAATTCACTGGCCCGTACTGTGAAATTCCTGTGTTCAGCACTGAATAGAAATCCGACCTATGTTCAACACAGGGATTTCACAACGCGCGCTGTACTTTACCTAGCCCGGTAGTGATTCCCCAATCAATTGCACGGGATCGCCCTGTTCCGACGAGGTTCTCCTCAAGAGTTCTTTTTACAGTGTAGGGATCGGCAAGACCTCCATCTACAAGGTCAACGTTATGCAAAAGCCCGTCTTGTGAAGAGACCTCCGTCTCCACAATACATAGCCTCGCTCCATGCTCGACCAACTCTGATGAGTTCAACTAGAAGAAACCATCCTCACATATCAGAAGACACCTTAGAAGAACCAAATCAGGCCAACCTAGAAGCAGAAGAGAACTCCGATCATGGTCCATACAACCCCACCGTTTTGCAGCCATTTTTCAGAGGCCCAAAGAGGGAAATGAGGATAGGTGCAATCGGTGCGACAAAGACGGGCATCACCAGAAAACCAAACTGGATCGTTAGTCTAGAAGTTCATCGGGGGAAGGATTCACCAGAATCCCAGATTTAAGAGCTAGAAGTTTACACGTATAACACGCGCATAGGAACATGTGAAGAACTCATTCAACAATCCCAGTCCGACATGATTGACTTGGGCAAGCCTCAGCACCCTTCCAGCTCCAGAATGGGTTGCTCGACTGGGATTAGGAGGGAGAAAGAGAATGAGCTCAGGAGTGAATCTCAAGGACAGGGTGATCCAGACTTACATGACAACCCCCTATATAAAATCATTATAGACATAGACGGAGATTAACCGTCAGATCTCATTGTGTCCTTGGCCAGATCAAAATCCTAGGAAACAACAAAATTTACCCATAGTTCAATAGACACAGGGATGCTGTGGCGTGTAAAACTGAGTCACGTTTCCCTTGACTACCTAAGACGGCTAAAAAAGTCGGAACCAAGCCTCCAGGGCGTGAAATTCACCGACTCAATAAGAGACTGTGATGTCTGCATCCTAGCCAAAATGGAAAAACTGCCGTTGAAAAAAACTCGAAGCAGAGCCAAGGAACCCATGCAAAAGCTGAATGTCGACGGCATGAGACCAACTCAACCTGACTCGTTTCGTGGCGGGAATTGATTCATCTACATCTTCACGGACAACTTCTCCAGGTCAGTTTCATTAGAGGTGACAACGCGCTGGGATTCACCGGAGGAAAGTCCCCAGAAGTAATGCAAAGAGAAAACATAGAGCCTGACATTGCGCCACCATACACACCTAAACACAACGGCTCAGCTGAGAGGATCAACAAAACTCTTCTATGGAAAATAAGATCCCGCCTGATAGACTCAGGACTGTCTCACGAACTGTGGACGATTGCACTAGAAGTCGCCGTTCATGTGTACAACAGGACACCTCACTCAGGCATCGGGTTCGTGACACCTCTGGAAAAATTCGCACCAGAGCACCGTTCTCACGTCGACAAGTTGAAGAGATTCGGCTGCCTGGCCTACGTCAAGCTCCCCAAGGCAGACACGAAGTCCCCCGAGTGAGCCTTAAAGGCATTTTTTGTCAGCTACTCTAACTTCGGATATGTACTGTGGCACCCAGAAACCTGAAGATTCCTGAACTCCAGACACGTCAGGTTCAATGAAAAACTCACATACAAGCACGTGGTGAAAACTCCGACCGAACATACTAAAAGTACCGGGTTTCAAGTGGAACTGGGAGAGTCGGTTCAAACAAGCAACGCAGGATCATCAGCCTGTGACGCACCGGCGGGTAGATATAGTGTTGCTCCTGATGCATCAGACAAGGAGGAAAGACCGGTCGGAACCATTCTCCAGGATCTTGCGGCGAAAAGATCCAAACTGGATCCAGCAAGGACAGCCAAGACGACTCGTCTGGCTTGGGGACACCTCAGAAAAACACAAGTAGCAGAACTAGAAAATGCCTCGCGAGCCACTCGACCCGACATTCCGAGCAACAGTCCGGAAACAAATCTACCCGGGAGTGAACTAAGACATGAGAGAATCGACAAGTACGGACATGCTCTCTTGGCTAAAATCTGCGGACGTTGGAAGAAGCCATGAATCCACCCGACACACAGATCGCGAAAAGCCATAGCTGACGAGCTAAAATCAATACACGATAAGGAGGTGTGGGAGATAGTTGACAAGCAGAATATCGAAGAAGACAGCTCTAAGATCAGACTCGTGGATGCAAAATGGATGTTTAAAAGGAAGACAAACTCTGACGACGAGATTGTATACAAAGCTCGACGGGTAGTCAGAGGATTCAAGGACACCAAAATATACGAGCTCAAGGAGACTTACGCACGTGTGTCTCGGATGTCCGTAATACGGGCAGTGCTCGCCATCACGAACAAATGCGATCTCGAGCCAAGCCAAATGGACGTCAAAACGGCTTTTGTAGATGGCTTCCTAGAAGAAGGCATTTTCATGACAGTGCCAGACGGACTGGAAATGGATGAAGGCGCGAGAAGTAAGTACCTACCCAAGATGAAACGGACCCTGTGTGGACTGAGAATCAGTCCTAAACGATGGAACTAGCTCTTTGCCGAAGCCACGGAGAGACACGGCCTCGGAAAGGATTTGAACGAACCCTGCCTCTTCACATGGCGTCCAGAAGGAGAAATGCTCATCCTAATCATATATGTCGGCGATATTTCAATAGCTGGCAACAATCCAAACAAAATTCTAGAAGTCAAGACTGCCATGAGCTCAGACTTTGAAATGAAAGACCTGGGCGAGCCACGGATATTCCTCGGCATGCAGTTGGAAGGGACCAGAAACAAGCAATTGCTGGTTCTGAAACAACCTGTTTATACCGAAAACGTTTGGAACGATTCAACATGAAGGACTGCGAACCAGTGTCTACGCCTATGGTCACAGGACAGGTCCGGAATCGTCAAAAACTAGAAATGGAGCCAAAAACCAGAGCACCGTATCGAGAGGCGATCGGAAGTCTGATATACTTGACCACCTGCACGAGACCCGATCTCGCGTACGCTGTAGTATACATAGCAAGGAACCAAAGTAATCCCAAGGATCACCACTGGCAGCTAGTAAAGAGGATTTTCAGGTACTCGAGAGGGACCTCTGACATGGGAATCACGTTCAGAAGGAAAACCGACAAGCTGACGGCGGTGATTGACTCCAGTTTTCGAGACTGCGACGACTCCTCGTCCACCGCAGGCTATGTGGTAAAGTTGTTTGGGGACTCCGTGGCTTGGAGGAGTGCCAAACAAGATCTCATCACACTCTCGACGTGTCAAGCCGAACATCAGGCTCTGAGTGACGCGTGCCAAAAGATCGTTTATCACAAAATGATTCGAGACATGATCGGTCAGACCATGTACCCAGTGACGATCAAGTGTGACAACTGGTCCGCTGTTGAGTGCACGGAAATGGAAGAGAGCCACAAACTGGAAAGAATTTCGATGGCAGCCTAGAAGTAAAACAAAAGAATCTGGAAGAAAGGGAGCGCAGTGATACTAAAAACCACATGTCCGTCACGCACGGAGATTGAGCGAGACAGTGTGTAATAGAACGAAAAATTTCCCGTGACGTGGATTTCAACTTCTGAGAATCAAGCGGACTTGATGACGGAGCCTCTGCCACCCCATGCGCACCATAAACATTTGAAGTAAATCCGAGGACTAGAAGAACTCATTTCAAAAATCGTAAATCTAGAAGTTTGAAATATACGACTCTTAGATGTTTGAAGGGAATCCGAAGACTAGAAGTAGGACTAGAAGAATTCATTTTGTGTTTCAGAATATTTTCACGAAATACAGACGCAGCACAAAGCCGAAGATGAGGCTAACGAATGAGACTGCTGCGGTGTGCAAACTTGCAGAGGGAGGGAGTGTTGAAATACTCTGCTAAGATGCCTCACCGCAGCTGCTCGAGAGCGCCGATAGCAGCAGACACACACACGCGCACGCACACACACACGAGGCAGAGTCTGTGTGCGCGTGCGCGACCTGGTCAACAACTGCCCCGCTGCGACTGCACTTCGTCGTTGCTGCTTCCGCCGGGCTGTGCTCTCGCGTTGCCAAAAAGGTGCCTTTTAGATTGTACCCCACGCGAGATTCGCTCCGCTTTTTGTGTGCTCATTGTTTTTACTGTACGTGTTGAATAAACCGCGGACGCGGACCTGATTGATAGCTTCGTGAGTGAGTCTTCCTCCGTCGGATCTCCTGCCCTCGACCTCGTGCACTCTGACAGTTAGAAAACAAAATCAGACTTGCCTAACAGACTAATATAGAAAACCTACATCATCAGGTCGCGACATCAACTATTTTCCACGTCGCCCGGAATCTCAAAAAATCGCCATCATCTATAACTTGACAGACAAATGCATAAGACTATCAGATCCACCTTACCACAAGAATAATCTCAATACAATCCGCATACTTATCTAAAATAACGGCTACCCTATAGAAATTGTTAACAGGCATATCAGTAAGAGAATCCATTCAATTAAACGAAAGGATCATGGGAAGAATCAAGCTACGGCCCCGAAAAAGAGAACTTTGGAACAAATGCCGAATGCAGTCTTTCTGTCTGCCAAAGGTCTCACTCCGTCACTAAATAAAATTTCTAGGAAATTTTTCTTCCTTCCTATAAACTCTATCTGTAATGAGCTGAACTACGCCATTTAATTGGGGAAGGATCCTTTCCATATCTCACAGAAACATAACGTTGTTTATGAGATTAATTGCCAGGATTGTTAGAGTACATATATAGGTACTACGGAAAGGGAACTCAAACATAGGGTTTATGAACATACTTATGATATGAGGAATAATTGCAGCACATCTGCTCTAGACTCACCTCCGAGTACTTTTAGCCATTCAATCAATTTTGATGATATCAAAATTATAGATTCGAAAAAAAGTTATAAAATCAGATTTCTCGGAGATGCTCAATAAATATTATCACCCAGGCACTTGAAACCGCAATGAGGACGTAGATCGATTGAGAAACATCGATACAAAAACTATTGATTTGTTCAAAAAAAGTTTGCATTGTACGGAAGTTAAAAGTCAAAAATTTCTGAGTCGTCAGTTATATTATGATTCCATAGTCGATTCTATCATCATGTCATTCAGTAATCTTCCTTATCGACCCCTCTTTCCTCCTTGCTGACATTGATAACCACTGATCTATAGCTTGTCTGCTCCTTCTCTTTAGTCTGTTCCGGGAGAGCGTCGTGGTCTAATATTGACCATGACGATTGGCAAAAATTCCATCATTTTTGTAATCCCCGGGATATGAGGGAAAAAGACTCACCACTTCCAATCATACGTACGTTTTAATACCCTCACTTTCAAATGTTCTTCCTTTTTTGAATAACAACCTTTGAGTCCAAAACCTTCAGCAGGTTGGATAATTGATAATCGCTTCATTGTCATTTCAAACGATGATTCCACGTAGACTCCAAGATCATTCTTGGTATAGATCCCTCAGATGTGACAAATTTTTGTGTTTCAAGGTATGTAACCCGAAATTGTGAAAATTGTGGATAATTGAATTGTTGTTCATCATCCATATTGTAATTTCAGCTTTAAGAGGTCCGTAGAAAATGCGACCGGAACGTTACACGTTTAGTGCAGAAATAGAGTTGCAGGAATACCCGATCAATCCCTTGTTAATTAGTTCTCCAAGAGTAAAGTCACCTCTTACGGTACGAGGATGAGATATGTGGGAGTTATTGCATGCCGAAGGCAGAAAAATGAAAGTAAACAGTAAAATTACTCATTCCTCATCAATTTCCAATCATTGACGACGGATTCATTTAATGAGGCTGAGGAAATGTTGAAAATCTCATAATTGCGCAAAATAAACGATCTTGCAATCATATTAGATATGATTTCATAAAGAATAGAGCTGACGGCTCAAAGAAATCTCGAAATGCATTACATTGATTTGTGTAACGGTTAGTTGGGAAAAGTTCTAGCAAGTTGCGTCCAAATTAATGCTGCGACTGAAAATCTAGATACAATACTTCCAAGATTATGGGTAGAATGAATCACTCATCCTCATACCCTTCATCGTCGTCACTGTCACCATTCCGGGGATCTACAGATCGACCAAAATCAATTTGTATGTTGTGACTTATGCAGTAGTATATGTCTAACAACTTACTAGACCTACCATTTGTCAGGCGGTTTCGATGGACATTATGGATGAAAATCCAGATTGAGAACGTACCTTCCAGTTGTGCCGTTGAGGCAAGAATGAGCGTCAGTTCCATGACTCATTGACCTAAGTTTGGGAATTCTATTTTCATCAAAGTCCAATAGCTCACGGCATCTTCAGTCAGGTGAACGAAGAGTGCAAACTCATTTTTGCGCTCTTGATGATCCTCGAACTCATCGATGACGGCTGCAGGGGGATTCTCATACAAGTAAAGAACACCGATGTCGGTTTGAAGGTCATAGAGTAATCTGCCAAGGTATCTTGGGTGTAAGATATTTGCCGAATGGCCGGCTGGCTGGATCGCAACCTCAATGCACCGTCCAAGCAATCCCCGTAATGGCTGATCGATACGACGAAGTAGAGTTGTCCATAGGTGAGTTGCTTCGGCAATATCGCACTTCGGGTCCTAACAGCGATTGATTAGATGACAAACTGAGACCAGAGTTCTAAGAAGCTTAGCTAATCATTTCTCAAACTCGGGTCTTCGTAGATCAGGGTCCAGTTCGACCTGACCCAATTCAATTACATTCCCAAGGCATCTTAATTGTCCCATGTGCTCACACACAAATCTCTGATATAACAGAAGCGCGTATCTGGGTGGTCTTTAGTCGACTGCCACCCGCTTGCAATGAGTGTCCTTCTCGTCTTGTGTCTTTAAAATGATTCACGATGTTCCTGATTCTAGTTCTATCTCCATCGCTAACCATGGCTTTCAGCAAAGAATTATCGCTATGACCGGCACAAGAAACAACAAACAGCTTTGGGTCATCAGGAGCTTAAGCTCGCCTTGCCGCCAAAACGATATTAGCACCGTTATCTGTTACTTTCACACGTACTGTAGTATTGGATCTATCTAAAGCAAAAACGATGGCCCCGTTGATGAACTGTTCTGAGTTATCAGAAGTTTCAGATTGTGTTGGAAAGTCGCTTATAAGAAGCAAAGGTAGAGTGACATTGATATCCCTCGATCCCCAAACGTAATATTTCTTGTTTGCGACTTTATTCTTCCAGCCGTCGACTGCGAAAACGCTATTACAACCGTTGAATCTATAGAACTTTTCAATCTGAAAATGACCGTGCGCTTGGTCCAAGATTGCATTGACGACAGTGCGTCCCTCTGGCAGGCCGTAATCGATACCCGCGTGTCAAAGGGAAGTCATGAGCTCCTGAAAGTGAATATTATCAACCGTTCGAAAAGGCATATGGCAAGAGAACATATATAAACTTAATCGGAAATAAGCTCTCTTTTTATATCTTGGACATCTTGATCGTTTTCCTCGTTGTCTGGGTCTATGGTATGGCTGCTAATTCATGCCAGGAGGCGGTAATTTGTCACAAAAGTGATGGACAGTGGCAACTTTCTAATTCGTAAGCTTCTGTAACATCAACACCAAATTCATGCTGCGCTGAGTTGAAGAATAGAAGAAATATACCTAATCAGTTGCGTCGAAAATATTGAAGGAGGTTGATTCCAGTCTGGTAGAGAAGATTTTATTGTCTGAAGGAATTTTGCCGAACTGTTACAGAGGAAACAAAAATTTTCAAACGTGCTTTCGTTACTTGTAACCTGTCCGGTGCTCACGGATTTGGTACCTTGGATTTCTAAAGTTTCTAACTGACCATATCTCTAGTACTACTCTTCATCAATTGGCAAAAACGAAGAAGCATTTTGGAGGTAATATGCTGTTGATTGAGAATACTTTTGGAAACGTATAACTCTTCGCATGCGCTGGAAAATGGCTTGAAACAAGACGTGGTTTACAAATATTTCTGACGCTGATTTGATGCATTTTTACGCCTAGAAAGTATCCAAAATAGGTACAATCGATGTGAAATAATTTAAAAAACACGATGGAGTAGGATTCCAAGCTTCTTTGGTATGAATTCGATGGAAGAAACACGCATTCCGAGTTTTCTTTCACGTACGTTTCACCAGCGTACTAAAACAGCTCTAGAGGCTACAAAAGTGCCATCGAAAATCTCAAATTTTTCTTACAGCTAGAATACAACGAAACAAAATCGACGTGTCTATTTCACAAAGGCATTTGTTCTGTGGGAATGACATACGTTCAGTACTTATATGAATAGATGATGTCGAACTGGTAAAGTATATAGAAGAAAATTTCTCGACATTCTGCGTGAAAGTGGACTTCGCGCACGGTTTGGCACTTTTTATTCACAGATTGTCAAAAAGTATAGTTCAATACATGGGCGTGGAACCTATTTCTTGCCTTTGTATCAGAATATACTATTAAGCGATGCGCCAAGAAAATTATGAGCGATACAGACCGATAATTTCATCAATTATGAGTTATAACTATACTCATACTATGAGTTATAAGCAAATTCATATTTTTTGGCTTCTTGAGGCCAAGGCTCAAAAAATTGCCTAGCGCTGACTAATTGATAGCTCTTCTAGTTACCTCTCAAATGCTTCTTTCAAAATCGTAATTGACCGAACCGTTTCAGAGTTGTGATCAAAACACGCGTACAATCTTTCGTTTTTCAATTTCAGTGCTAAATCACCATTACATGATTACCAGGAGCGAAAAAAAATTTTCGACCTACAAACTGTAGGAAATATTCCATTTGAACACCCCAAATTCAAGATGGACCGGGAATTTCGAAAAAATAATTCCGGGGAAGTCCCGAAGGCGTGTAATTCCCCTAACAAACATATTATTTCATTCCATTGATTGACGAAGGAAGAAAGTACCAACAATAATGATGCAGGGTCCGAACTCTCTTTTTTCTCCAATTACACAGGAATATAGAGAGCTGGTTCAAGGGAGGAGGAGGAAGACAGGGAGAACTTCATAATGCAATAACGATACCTGTGGATTTAATTTTGATGAACATTTTGATGCTTCATCGAATAACGTGGACCAATTATCTACGGAGAGCGTCCCGGTGTTAGAAGAATGTTTTGAACTTCCATGGAATGTGTTCTTCATTGTGAAAAGATTGGATAAGGAAATTGAAATGAAAATTTCGAGAATTTTCGGCTTTTTATATTCTTTCTGCTCGCGATTCAATACTTAAGCTCAATGCACAACCTAATATGCTTCATTGGGTTGGCAGATATCTCTTAGAAATCTTCCAGATTTCTCCTATGCGTTCCAAGAGAATAGTCATACACGCCGTAGCGAATCGATTCTGTTGAGAACACTGGGCACTGTATCGGACGGGCTAACAATTACTATGGAATGTCAAGTTGCGTCGAGCGTTGGCCTTACTCGATGGGTATTTCTCTGCTCGAGCTCGGATGAACAAGGATGAAATAATTCCATGTCAATTCCAGACAGATTCGGAAATCATTTTCCAGGAAAATCCTTACTGTGACTATACTTATATAACTGAACAGGAAAGTTTATGATGGACCAAAATCAACCATTCAATAATATTGTGCGCGTCACAGAGTCACAAAATATCGGTCTCTCTTTATTCACAAAGTTCATTCTAACTGGAAATCCATCCTAACGGGAATGGAAACTTTCCCTACACCCGGAACACCATCGCGCCTTGACGCTCAAATGAGCAGGATCAGCTGCGACGCACACTCTCCCATTTTTGGAGAAGGAATGAGAACCATGCCATTTCTCAAATGTTGGAATATCAATGACAAAAATTCTCACAAGTGCATGGAATTTCCAGGATGAGTGGGTGGGCGAACACGAATTCAAGGGTTTTCCAGGATTTCAAGGATAAAAAAGTTTCTCAAAGAGATTTCCAGGTTTTCCAGGTGAATAGAAACCCTGTCGCGAAGACCTTCCGTTTGCATCTGTCATTGAGCTTGATGATGCAACTTGCCTTTCTATACATACTGAACCATTGGTGTCTGCTAATAAAGTCTATTAAAACACGATTTCAAGTCTCCTCACACGTGAAGCTTTTGTGTTCCATTTGATATTTACGCAACCAGGAGGAGAACGAGAGACATTCGCATCAGCCACTTCTATCAAGAGTGATTTCTCAGATGTATTTTCCATACAAATATTATAAGAAACATCTTGCACTCTTGTCAATGAAAATCTGGATAATTTGAATGAAAAAGGTAATTCTCTCCAAAATGATAAGCTGTTGGGTTGTAAAAATTCAGATCATGTCCCTCATTAGAAGTGCGTTCAGCATTCGTGATGTACTCACAAAGTATTCCAGTATGAGTTGTGATTGAATATATCAAGATGTGCCGCATATGACTAAATTAGATCACTCAAGATTGAAGAGACTTAATGGGATCATGAGTAATTCAGGTGCCGGGGCTTTTTCTACATTTTGTACTAGTATACCCTGGTACGTTATAGATATGATTCAAATTGGACTAGGAATGTGACCAGGCCAGGCTCCTTCTGTCTAGTGGACAGAGGAGCAGGATGTATACATGATCTATATCATCTAGGAAGGGTATCAGTTGACACCGAATAATCATGTAAGCCGACATTTGAATGACTTCGCTCAAGAGATGTTGGTACCCTAACTGTTAACACGGAGAGCTCCACATCGGTCTATGGATATTTCTTCCTCATACTTTGTCGCAAGGTAGAGAAGGTATAGATCATCACCTTTAATAGTTCCAACTTCAATGCAATCACATTTTGTCGAGTCTTTGTCTGTAGGCATCCCATTATAATTGATAAATATTGTTCATTGGCGCGATGATTCAAGATTTAAATCATGATTCTTCTGTTCAATAAATTAACCTCTAATGACATTTGAAAACTTCTATTGCCAACCGGAATACAATTCATCATGACCTCCTATCGGGATCGTCCTAGCTCATTTTCAATGCTGAAGGATTCCCTCGGCATCTCGTTTAGCAGGATGCACTCTTCCCCGATTGGACGAGCTTCTTCTTTCTACGACCTGGGACCTGTACATGAGTGATAAAGATGTTACATGCCATTTGTATGTGTGAGAGAAGATTCACCAATTATGAAGAAATTGATTTGTCTAACCAAGGTGTTGTTTTGATGTAAGTTTCAAGAAATGGGAGTTATTCATTCATGTATCCAGTTTTTGCATTAGCCTCATGCATTGCTGAAACCGAATTACCAGCAAGCCCAGCAAGTAATTCAATCAAGTAGACAAAAATGACCTCAACAATTGCCGAGAATGCCGAGTTTGATCCTGAAGTGCAAGTATATTACTTCTTTCTTAATTTCCGCAAAATTGTTGGATCTCCCCTGAAAAAATACCTTTAAATCCCAAAAAAGTCAACATAACTTCGAAAAAGGACGTGAAATACTCGGTTGTCAACCAGCAGTCCTGGACTCATTTCCTCATAAAATACTAGCTCCTCAGTACAGAGCAGAGATTGGGTTCAGAGTTCCGTGCATGTGCGCTCGTACATCTTGGAGAATAGATCGAAACTCCCTGTTCCTAGAAGTAGTTGGCGGGCGTACCCAATTTGTGATTAGGCTAGCTCATCGGGGTCATTTAAGCAGAAAATAGTCAGATTTCAGAAACAGGAATATTTAGAAGTAGGAATCCCCATGGAGAATCTCTCACCACATGGTCAATTGAGTAACCAATTCGGACAAGGGATTAGTTTTGCGGAAGTACATTAGTAGTTTCTTTGAGAGAAGTTCGCCAAATGCAAATATGCGTTCATCGATTTCAAAGGTCTGCAGATTTTGGAAGACTGTTACGAACGAGGAGGTTCCGCCCTATGGAACTGAAAGCATTTAATGGGGAATGATTGGGCCGTACTCTAAAAATCCCTCTACATTCGACTCCCTCGCTCCATCTACGGAAATTCAGATCCATCAAATTCATGAGATTTGATCTTGGAGATATGATATAGATTCATCTCTCCTTCATACTGGTAGTGTCTGGTACAGATAATAGAATCACTATTCTCCAATTGATTCCTTCCTGCGAGACATGGTTATTGCTCATTGCAAACTCTGAGTGTTCTTTGCATGAATGACCCCGATGAGCTGTTCTCATTACAAATTGGGCACGTCCGCCGATTACACAGCTTTACAAATCGAAACTTTTGGGAAAATACACAACATGTGAAATCGATTTCTGACGTACTTTGACCTCCTGGATCCAAATCTGAAACCCGTTTTGCTCCATCACGTCCAGTTTTCGCAGAAATGCAGCGTCCAGCTTTTTCGCATTCCTGACATTTTTCTTGTTTTAGAAATATATATCTCGATGAATCTCTTTTCAACCAAAAGCCAAATGGTTTTATGATATCTAAATGAAAGCGCAGATCGAGATATCGTTTATTGAGAGAGTTATTAATTAAATCTCAAGTTCTTAGTTTTACGTCCCGGCACTTGCTCTTTCGAGCTCTATCCAGACGGCTTATTAATTGAATAATGTTGAATTTATCTGATTCTCGAGTGAAAATTTAAAAAAAAATCCACGATCTCAATTTTTACTCATCCTCATATCCAAGCATGCCAAACGATCAGAATTGACAGTGCCTTTTAGACAAAAAAAAGTTTCTTGAGCTATCTAGTATACTTCTTGGAAAATATCAAAACGAGGATCGAATGGCGCAGCGAGGGGTCTCTTTCAAGTGAATGAGTGATGTGCTGATTCGCGTACACTCTGTCATACTACTTTTCGACTGGTTAATACTTGGGAAGGTTTCACCGCTCCATTTTACGAAAGTCAATCCTTTCCATGTACCAAGCGGTCGAGGATGAGTATGACAAATTATGCAGGCGTACAGGGAGACATGCCATCCAGCTTATACGGGAACTCTTGCCCTGCCGCTTCGCCTTCATCTTGATAATTCCACTCAGTCCTCCCTGTTACTACTGGGTAAACTAAAGCGGCGAAGTTTTTCCGAGTACGGAAATCAGCACATTGAGAAATAGCCAGCACTTGGAAGAGACCCCTCGCTGTGCCATTCGCCAATCGTTTTGACATTTCCCAAGAACTATACTAGTTAGCTCAAGAAACTTTTTCTTGTCTCAAAGGTACTGTCATTTCTGATCGTTTGGCACGCGGAGAAATGAGAATGAGTAAAATTTGAGATCATAAAAATTTTTGGAATTTTGACTCGAGAATCAGGAAAATTTTAACATTATTCAATGAATAACTTTCTCAATAAACAATGTCTCAACCTGCGCTTCCATTGAGATATTATATAACAATTTGGCTTTTAATCAAAAGAAGGTTCATCGAGGTATGTATGATAGATTTTTGAATATTCATTTTTGAAACAAAAAAATTGTCAGAAATGCGAAAAAGCCGGACGCTGAATTTTTGGGAGAATTGAACGTGATGGAGCAAAACGGGTTTCAGATTTGGATTCAGGAGATCTGAATATGTCAGAAGCCGTTTTCACATGTTGTGTATTTTTTTCATCATATAGCTGTGTTACCTCTCGGAGCAAGGAGCTTCGATCTATTCGTCAAGATGTACGAACGCACATGCACGGTACTCTGGACCCGTTTGTTTATTTGTACTGAGAAGTCAGAGTCCTTTATGAGGAAGTGACTCCAGGACCTCTCTCCCTTAAGCCCAGGCCGTAATGCCCTCCCCCCGCTCCGCTAACCCAAGATCCATTTCGGGAATATCTTCACGGGTACTGAACCAAATCACACGAAATTTGATATGCAACTAGAAAATATAGATGAAAACGGGGCGACGGAGCCAGATTTTACAATGATTGCGTGAAATGCAACTTACGAAGCATATATGCGTATACTCGAGACATCGTCTGCTCACGCGGATCAATCGTGCAGAAGCATGGTGCCGAAGTTCACTCGGCACGCCGGAATCACATCACTTATTCCCGATTTGGCTCCGTAGCCTCGTTCCTACCATTATTCTGTACGAATTTTATTAGGGCTCCTTACCCATGGTTCTTATCATATTTTGATTCATGGGACATATGTAAGAAGTTTCAGAAAGATCCGTGAGCCGCGACCCAAAATTGTGCGATAGTAAGAAGAACGACTCGTATGGGAAACGAAGTCAGGCCAGCTGTTGACAACGTCGCGCAGAGGAATGAATCCTAACGTCGCTGAAAAGATCCGTCGCTCATGTGATGAAGAGTATAGGGGGTAATAGAGGCGGTTGTCCTCGTGGATTGACAGTTGGGCTGCAGCAAGTGTTTTCTGCGATTGAGCTCGAATGTACTGTCGTGCGTGATTGGCAACCATTTTTTACTCATAACACAATTTGCTCTTTGAGCCTCGTGCGTGATCTCAGTGTCTGACTCACTCAGAAATTATGCTGTGCCAATTATCTTCTTCGACGTTGGAGAAGAGAAATTTCTCATTCTTCCCGATTCCTCTGACAGCAAACCTCCTAAAGGATAAGCGAGTCTGAGCGATTTTTCGACAGTCTGGATGCTTTTGAGATGCTCCAAAGTGCGTTGAGAGTCCCAAGAAACATGTTTACCAATTGTATACGTCCCCAACGCATTTCCTAAATAACGTGGCAAAGGGTTAATTTCACGTTGAAAATGATTCTTCAATGCATATTCCAGCCTTGTTGGTAGGCGTGACCAAAGTTATGTAAAATGCCATTATGCTGCCAGTCTCCGCGTCGGAGCGGCCTAGCCCCGCGGAGCTTCGACCGCCGGTACTGCAGCTTCTCCTCCACCGTACCGACGTGCTTTGAAAAAGCGTCGGAATGCACGCATTCGTCACACTTTTGGTCGCGTCCGGCGACAAGTTAGTTTTAGTAATTTGAGGTGTCTGAGACGTTGATTTTCGTTCATCTCATGTCAAAAACGTGAGCGCATCCGAAGTTGGGTTGTGACACGCATATTTCTCTGGGAACGCGTTTCCAATGTTGATTGATATTTTATCCTTCAGGATATCAAAGTCTCAGCCGGGAGAAACTATTTTTGAAAGATGACTTCTATTAACAATCTCGATGAGCTCTGGGTTGATTTCGCGGCTTTTTGTTGTCTTGGACGTGAGGCCCATGATTACACAGATAATTGTGATCGATTGCGCATAGCCATAAAATGTTACCCATGATATCCACCTGCCGTCAGCCAGATCCCAGTCTATGAAAGATGATGTGTCATCTACAGAGAATTTCTCGCAAGTTATTTGCACTTCGAAGGGTTTGAAACTCTTGACAATGCTTCGAATCCAATAACCGTATACTCTCCATCAGAATAATTGCAAAGGCGCTTTGTGGGTATTCTCAAGGCATTCTAACGTATAAGCTCAGCCATTCTATATACATAGGATATGGATATAGTATACATATAGTATACATATATTACAAATATGCATGTAGTTCACGTAGAGTACAAATAGACATATAGTATACATATATACTCATATGAGTGATGGTTATTCTAATCGACAGCTTCGAGATTGGCTGAAATTACTTTTGGAGAAAAATCAAATTTCTTCAACCAGTGGTGAATATCAGGGTGTCCGTTATTCCCCGAAATTGGCCAGGACTCATGCGCGCCCCCTAGATTTTTTTTGAAGTGTTAGAAAAACTCTGTCTGTTCCAGAAAAAATGAGGAAAAATTCTTTCTCGGATTGATTCGAGGTCTATAGATAATGCTTGTTTGAGCCGACATTTTCCTATTTAAATAATATGAGAATTCCGTAATGGAATGCCTCACCATTTCTCTGCGTCCCAAAACGAACGAGAATCACATGAAAAAAACCATTCATGACGTAGAATTATGTGTTGAATGCATATCAACAGCTATATTGGCGATTGAACGGACCTCCAGGAGCAAAAATTCTCATGTTTTGACGAAAAATCATTCCAAAGGTACTTTTTGATGCAGAAACTGAGTTCTCCTACGCATGATTGTAGCGCTATGCGAATGATCTTAACTGATAGATAATGAGATCCTCGATGAGATGAGCCAAGCCGAACTTCATTTCATGCAATAGAACCCGAGATGTGGTTGTTACAAAATGAAGAAGAATCCAAGGCACGAAATCCGTGGAAAAGCCCGACGACTCCTGCAGGCCTCCAACGCGTATATCTCCAGTTTTACTCCATCAATCGGCATTCGGGAGGTCACTTTTTGTGAGAAATTGGAGCGGCTATTGATTTAGATCAATTAAGAGATCGAAAACCTACGCGCGTGCGCAGGAAATTCATGCGATATGAATAAACATACATTCGCAATTAATCACCATTCGTCTCATTTGAGGTATTATGCTTATACGTGGAAGTTCTCGATCTCAAATTTCATTTGAATTAATAGCCGGCTTAATTCTCTTCGGAAACGTGATCTTCTGAATGTCGATTCATTGAGTTGAGCCGAAGATGCTCTGCCGGACACGCGTCTGTCGGGCCCCACAGCCTTTTTGGGGCTCACGGATTCGATGCCTCGGATTTTTCTTCATTTTGTAACGGCCATTCCTCCGGTTTCTCTGCATGAAATTGACTTCAGCTCTGAGTACGTCTCACTTCCGGAGTGGTGGATTACACTCCCCATTGTTACGGCATATATTCAGGTATGGCTCACAATAGAAGGAACACGGTAGCTTGTTTTGTAGCTTATTACAGGAGCTGACAAAGAGCCAGATTACATTGAATTTTGAGATGAGAAAAGGGATCTACTCTATTTCGACGGTATAGATATTTCATTTTCTGAAAATGCGAAGTCACTGATCGTTGCAAGGAATTGATATATATGGGGCAAATCGCGCCAACTCTTCAAGGGCCATTTTTAAGCGTCGAAACAACTACTTTTGAGTGATCTATAAGAGCTTCATAACCAACGTGAATGAATATTAACAAAGTTATTTCCGACGTAGTTTTTTCTCAGCTTTCTGATGACGAGTTCCATTTTGCGGAATTTGGTTAACCTAACCTCGAAATCAACAATCAAATATCAAAAGTGTTATATCTCAAAACTCCATCTTTTCATATTTTTTTTGACATCTCAGATCGAAAGATCAGACAATTTTACGATGATATAGTGAATAAAAAAATGGGGATTTTTTGATTTTTGCGAGTAATTAAAGTAGAGGCAAAGCATGGCGCTGCGCCGCGCCGTCGCGCGTCACGTGCTACTTGAGGCGCGCGTGGATTCATGCACTCAAAGCTCCTTTCCAAAAATGTTTTACACTCATGAGAAGGTCATGACATACATGATTGATCGGAAACTGTTCATTCATCTGATTTTTGACTCATAATTTTTCGAGGTACTTCGATTTTAATGATGAGGAGCAGATCAGTTCTTTTTTTATGAAACCGAGATATCATTTGTTTAGAATGGAGAGTTGTTTGTTGTGACTAATTGGGACTTCTTGAGCCTAAGTCCGGTGCATCTCAATACTTCTCCAGGTACCTCAGCTGATTTCGAAGTCCCTGTGGAAAGGCTTCAGAATGAGCTGAGAAACGAGAAGAAATATTCAGATGCACTCGAGAAGCTTCAACTTATTGTTACGGGCAACTTTGCATTCTCAAAGGATAAAATCTTTATCCGCTCAAAGTAGAATAGCTCGCCCCTTCCACATAAAAATTCAACGTACTTTGGCTCGTTCCCTAGCTCTCCTAAAAAGCTTCAAGATGAGTCGAGATACGTTTGGAAATTTTTGGATTGGGACAGGGTTAGAGACGCAAAAAGCCCAGATGAGCCACAACGAGCACAGTAACGGAGAATCCAATCATGGTACCTTATAATACTCATTTCAATATCGAAGCAGATTCGATTTCCATGAGAATGGCTCCTTTGAAGAAGAAAGGCGATGAGAAAGATCCCGTTGTCAGATTTTTACGTCATTTTTGCAAGATTTGAACGCTCCAAGAGCACCGTGCGTACATGAGTGCGTCGATGTAATTTTCACCCGGTTTTCTCTGACTCTGTTCTGTCCGAAACTTTTTTGCCACTTTGGGATCTTGAGAAACGAATATTCCCACAGTATTCGAGGCTAAAGAAGTTTTCGGTCGATCCGAGATCCACTCTCTCCGCGGAAAATTGCAAGGGTAGCCGAGAATCAGCGTATAGCCACTGAAACTGCTAGTGAGGACGGATCGATTTTCACTGGTGGAAATGTCAGCTTATGCTGAAAATCTAAACCGTTCGCTGGTTTTCAGCGCGAGATAGCTGAATGAATCGGTTCCAGTCGGTTGGCAGGATTCTGTCTGCGAGGCTATTTTAGTTTATGAATAGTTAGTAAGCATTGTTGTGCCCGATGTGACATCAGCTTGCTTTAGAGACGAGTCCCCGCGTATGCGGTTGCTTGCTGCATGCTGGATGCGAGATAAAGCGCAGAAGTTTTGAGTTTTCTCGACATTCTCGTTTATCTCCTCAGCAGCAATGATTTCAGAGCACCAGAGGCCGATTTTGAGAGTTTCCCGGTGCTGCACGAGTGTACAATTGATAGTAAACTCCAAATTACGGGAGCATCCGCAACGCTGCATGCATAACCTCATTTCTACTCGTGTTGACATCTTGTTCAAAGTGAAGAATCCGCTTCTGATGAAAAAGTGGAGTGATGAGATGTTCAAACAAGACAAATATGATTAAGGGCTCATCATTTGAATATGTGCAAGGACTCAACTCACGCACATACACTCCCTCAATGATCCCAGACAGATTCGACTTGGAAGATTTTGTGGAAAAAATCTTTGGGTCACAACCTGTCTTGCAGATGACAGTGATTACAACATATTCAGGTACTAGCTGCCTCATCTTCTGCTGTCCAATATCATCATCATACCCAATAAACGTAACTGAAGCCAAGAGCAAAGAGTTGAAGATGGATTATCGGTGCTAGAGTATGAGTATCTCTTGAGACTGATCAACAGTAAACTTGAAATTCCCATGGCATCTGTGACACGATGCACTCATCGTGGTCCACCTGTCACTCATTTACATAATTTCACAGTTGACTGCAGGCTGGGAAAGAATTCGGTCTTCATCAGGACATTGAACTTCCTAGTCATGTGGATTAAGAATTGACAGGAATGTCCAAATAATTTGTCGTGCACTTTTTCAGCAAATTGTTTTGTTTCTGTATCGTAATGGCTTGTCTCAGAATATCTATCTCCTCTGCCTTTATTGACCTCACTCAAATGAATAGTGTATCAAAAGGCGCGGCAGCGCCTTGCTAGCGAGTATCAGAAAAGAAAACTCCGATGAGAACGACCTATATGGAGCGCAAGGCGGCCGTGCCTTATATACGCCGAATTGGGCCGTTTTAACTTCGTCTTTTTTTTGCACTTGAATTATCTTAATGATTGCGAGCACAGGAGGATGTTTCTCCTATCATACCAAGTACCTCTCATCATAAGCGAAATTGATGTGCCCTCACTTCGTTCCCGCAAGCATCTGTTTGCTTGAACTTTGAATTACAATTTTCGACCCTCTCCGGAGATTTCGTCGTCAATTGCCGTCA